>ML322793.1:0-23084 GCA_005239505.1 Nicotiana paniculata
TTAATTTCAACCGTATAAATAGACCCAAAAACATATCACCAGGGGGAGAGGACGTTTGGGAGAGAAATAAACACACGGATTCATTGAAGCAACAAGGATCATCAGTGTTCTTCAGTTTTTTTATTCAAGTATTTGCAGTTCATGCACATTTATGCATTTGTCTGATCAAAGCATGAGTGGATAAACATCCGTTGTTCTGGGGTTGTGGTTTAGCCATGAATATTGTTATTCGACTTTAATTTGACTTTGAATATAGTTTGCTCAACACATGATTGCTTCTTCAATTCTATACTTAATTGCTTAATTGATTGGCCATTGATTAGGTTCTATGTACTATCTATGTTATGCTTGGGAAGGCCATATATAAATTAGAGAAGAATTGAAGAGAGCATGATCTTAACCCTAAAAAGGGAGCGGATTTGTGGTTAGGATAGGAATATACTTAATCACCGTGCTTAATTTGCCATCGTAATCTTAATGCATGCTGATAGATTAATTCCATAGGAATATAGGCATTAATCTATTGAGAATAGGTGAGGAGTGCTTCGGAAGAAGGCTACGAGAATATTTATCGATTAATTAGCAACCATGAGTGAACTATATGAAAGGAAAAGTTAATTAGAATGCAATATGAGTGGTGAATAGACCATAACCCTGGAATATTTATCTCTACTGAATACATTACAATAGTTCTTGTTACTTGATAGTTAGTTACTTCATAGAATTTTAGCATAAATTAATACATCATTGATCTTATATTGGCTTGGGTAAAGAATAATTGGAGTAAATTAGTCAGTAGTTTATACAAGTCTCTGTGGGTACGATATCTGGACTTAAATCCTATATTACTTGTCGACCACGTACACTTGCGTGTGCATTGGGATTTCGACCAACAGTAAGCACTTAGAAAACCCTCCACGTGGGTAGTGATCAATTCCTCAGGAAAGGAACCACCACATGCTTATTGACTCAGTTGCAGTCCTCTTTAACCTTGGTGAGGAGATCATCGGTGATTGTGCATATGTACCTCGAGACCGGCTCATATCAGACCAGAGGTCTTTTCAACCTTAAAATCGGCAACAGTGGGGCACTCTGCCGGAATGAATTCCTCAGGGTGAGGAGGTTTTGCCGAAGCCCCGCCGCTGGCGGGTCGTGATGAAGAAGCGACCTCCTTTTGTAGTACGGTCTTAGAAGTTTTCGCCATTAAAGAACAGAAGAAAAGAGAATTCAGATTGTATGCGGTTTGATGAAAGTTCAAGAAATTTGGGTGCAAGAGTTGCCAAGCAAAGAGATTTTTGAAGAAAAAACAAGAATATGAGGAGCTTTGAATGTAAAGTTTGAATGAGGAAAGCCTAGGTCACTTATAGCTTGCTGGTGACGGTTCAAAAGCGATTGCCGACCAGTGACTGACATACATTTAATGCCTCGGCAACTAGACTGATGAGACGTTTCGATGTCCATTTGTCGCTTACATCATAGTCGGGTTCGTCGCTTACATCATGGCCCATCGAGACGGGATTTGGAAGTTCATATCATTTCTCATCATCTTCTCTTCGATAAACAGGGGACTATCTGTATACGGTCAAAATCGGGCTCGTCCCTTATGTGACCAATCGGGATTAGAATATGATCGGTTAGGGTTCGACCGCGAATTATATCGAACCAAGGTGAGGTCCGACCCCGGGACCAGGAAAAATCGAGACCATGCGAGATCGAGGAAAATTTGCCAAGCTGGATAACGGAAAGACGAAGTATCCGCGATCAGCCGTAAATCATGGCGAAAATCTCGACGCATATCAAGGAGGTGGCAAATAATTAGCAAATCATAAGATTTTTACCTTATATAGAATAATACCAAGAGTAGGGTACCCCTACTATATAAAGGGGGTCAGATCATTTGTAAAACACATCCCATCTACGCAATATAAAGCGATACATTGTCTTTTTCTAGCTTTCATTATCTTGTTACTCTGTTCGTATATCAGTTGAAACTTCTCTTGGTTCAAGGGTGATCAAACTCGAGGGCCACGACTATTCGATTCGTTTGGTTTGCATTTATTTCTTCTATCGTCAATTTCAATAGTAATATTCTCTTAATTTGTGCCAATTTATAGCACGTATCCTTAAAATCGCGTATAAATTCAATTGTTATCCATTTTTAGATAAACAGGATCAAGAGTGAGAATTATTATTAGGGAAAGGTGCAAGGTATAGTTCATAGTAGGGTTTTTTTAATTACTGCAGTTGATATATCTTTTGTGAGCTCAGACAACATTAACTAAGACACGGAAGAACTCCCAAACATAATTGATGATGGATTCGTGATCAATAGATGCACGAATGAAAAAAATTAAATGCTAGACATTATTGTTTGCTGGCTATATTGCATGCACCTCTTACGGATATAAAATGCTTCTACCAAAATATTTCCCAATAATTTTTATGCTATAATTGGATAAGAAGGAAAACATCAAACATGAACATTTTCTTATTATACATGTGCAATTATCAACCCCTAAATTTAGGAAATAGATGCACCCACCCGACAGGAGATTAATTTGGAAATAGTTCACTAGCCTATGTTACATCAAAATAGTTTTGCCCAGAAAAATCCATATAAAGAAGGGAAATAAAGTGAATAACATGAGAAATCTAATATAAAAACATAAAAGCAGGAGACATTTTCTCTTGTGGTCCCTTTTAGTATTCTTATAAGTATCAGTACTCGCGCGACGTGTGCTCTTTATTAATTTAAATAACTTGACAAATTATAATTTGACTTGTATGAATATATTAAATCGTATTGTTATTTTAATAAAGTTTTAATTGTCGTCTATTTCTTCAATATAATTTACCTAATAATAAAATCTTTATGATGTTAGTTTAAGCGAATCGCATGGCCATCGAATAACTTTTCTATTTTTTAGTATTCTTTTACCAAAAAAGGAAAGTAGTAAAATATATTTGGCTCATATTGTCACATTATTTATGAATTAACTAAAATTCTTAAGCATTTACTAGAAGATTATTAAAGTAGTACATTGTTAACTTGTCTTACAAAAATAATAATATAATAAAAATTTAAATTTTTGAAACAATAATACTGGTCATGTAATGAATCGGAAATTGTGAGATGTTTCAACATAAAAAGTAAAAAGAAAGAGAAAAGGAAAAAGAAAAGAAAAGATAAAAGAGTGCTTGTAAATGCCATTGCTTTGTTTTTTTTTTCTTTTTACTGTGTCCACGGCAGTCACTCTTTCACTCAAGATTCAAAACATTGAACACTTTCAGCTCATTTTGCGTTTGCCTAGTTGCCCCTTTTTGAAGTTTCTATATTTAGCACTGCCCTTAACTAAATTGTCTCAAAAAGAGGTTGTTTCTTCTTCTTGTTTTTTGTGCTCCTATTGAGTTGAATATCCAAAAAAGATCGATGGCCCTTTCTTATTGGAAGAATATGCAGTAACCCTTTTCATTTGAGCTCAAGATTTGCTCATCTCAAGTTCAAATCTGGCGTTTTCTGGAGGGTCAAAATTGACCTTTTCTTTTATGGGTATTGGCCTTTTGTTGACTTCATTCAAGATTTGGTTGATGGTATTTGTTGCAATGTTTTGATTCTTGATAGACATGGCTTTTCATTGTTTGAGTATAGATCAATACTTGGAAAAGTTTGAATGTTGAGCAATTGACAGTGTAAGAAAAGTTTTGAATGTTGAGCAATTGACTGTGTATTGTGATTGACTCTTGTGCTGCTAAAAGAGTCAAATTGTTGGTTGAACGTTGCTTCGAGGTTGATTGAGCTTGTGCTGAATTTGTCATTATTGAGGATATTTTTAGTGTACTTGATGTACTAAGATGGAGTCATTATCTATTCTGGTCTTATAAGCTTTCCCTCATTTTTAGCTATCTATAATTTCAGAAATTTTCAGTATATTGATAGAGTTGGATAAGGCCCAAGGTATTAGTTTCATGTGTCAAATTCAGTGGCATCATATTGGTTACTTCTGGCAAGAGTCTCTTTGAACAACTTAAGGTTGTCTGATTACTATTATGGCTTCTATTAGAAGAACATTGTCCCCAGTGCCTCGTCCGGGTACTACTATGAATGGAGACGCATGTCTTGTTGCCTCTCCTTTGTCCAAGTCATCATCATGTACTCATAGCTATACACCAACTGGTACTTTGCTATCTTCTCTTGGTTCATTGGATTATGCGTTGTACAAGGTTCAAACATTTGTACTTGGTCTTTTGTCGCGAAGATCTTCTAGGCCCTTGGAGAGGTCAAAGTTAAAGGGGCTCATTTGGAGGAGAGCTCTTTTACAATTTTTTATCTGCTTTGTTCTTGGAGTATTTATTGGTCTTACTCCATTTGTTTCACTAAATTTGTCTACAAATTTTATATCTAAACATCAAGCTTTCTCCTTTGAGGTCGAAGAAAATGCTCGCTCATATGACATATCTAGAAATGTGACTTCAACCACTAAGGACTTGCCTATCATGGATAATTCGACATCAGAGCCTAACTTAGTACATGTTGAGCTGAAAAAAGAAATTTCCAACAATGCCTCCTTTAACCAATCACTTGAACAAGAATTTATGATGTCCCGTAAACTTGTGATTATTGTGACACCTACAGAAACTCGGCCATTTCAAGCATACTATCTGAATCGTCTAGCCTATGCGTTAAAGTTGGTGCCTTCTCCTTTGTTGTGGATAGTTGTTGAGATGAGCTCTCAATCTGTTGAAACTGCTGATATATTGAGAAGAACTGGAGTTATGTACAGGCATCTTGTGTGCAGCAAGAACTTAACTGATGTGAAAGAAAAAAATGTGCACCTAAGGAATGTTGCACTCTCTCACATTGAAACACACCATCTCGATGGTATTGTCTATTTTGCTGATGAGTACAACATATACTCTGCTGATTTATTCGAGCAGATGAGACAGATCAGGTACTGTATTTGTTAAATTTTCTTACTTTCTGCGTGTTAGCGACCTTGTTTTACTTTTGTGTGCATAAAGCCAAGTGGAAGAAAGTTTCCAGTAGGATATATCCTTAGGGAACATTACCTATGCTCAATTTAGTTCATAATTGCTTGTTCTCATTTCGTTAATCTCGCATAAGCTGTTATTATTTTGTTTATAGTTATATAGGAAATTCATGTTAAATCCTTAACAGGTCAACTGTCATTTGCATCTTGATCACTCTGATCTTTGGTGCCTCTCACTATATCTTTTCTCATTATAAGCATTTGTTTTAAACGCGATGAATCACGCCCTTCTAGGTAATCTGCTGAGTCTGTAATCCTATTTATCAACTTTTTTGATAAAAAATTGTTGTATGCAGCCGGTTCGGGACATGGATTGTGGCAAGACTAGCTGAAAATAATAGGAACGTTATCTTGCAGGGTCCAATCTGTAACGCCTCTCAGGTTATAGGTTGGCACACTGAAGGTAGAGCAAAAAGATTTCAGAGATTCTATGCAGAAATGTCGGGATTTGCGTTCAATAGTACGATACTTTGGGATCCTAAGAGGTGGCACCGACCAGCACTAGAACCTATAAGGCAGTCTGATACAGCCAGAGCTGGTTCCCAAGTGAGTTTTGCGTTCCTGGATCTTTGATGATTGTCAATAAAAATAGATATTCTGTTAGTGGATACTTCTTCAAGAGCATGGCTAGTGAAAGTGTATTTGAAGTTGGAGTACTACACCCAATCACCCTTGGGAGAAAGGGGAAGGGATATTACAGTTGTTATCTGTATTACCGTACACGAATATGTCAATCCTAACGATTTTATTGCAGGTGAGCACATTTATTGAACAAGTGGTAGAAGATGAAAGCCAAATGGAATGCTTACCAATGAACTGTTCAAGAATCATGGTTTGGCAATTCAACACAGAAATATTGTACCCATATCCTCATGAGTGGCTGGTGAAGAATTACTCAAGCACCATTACTTCAGTTGAATAACAATTTTGACATACAGAGAGATTCTTGAGCATTAACAAGGTGCGTGAATTCTGTCTATATTTTTTCCATGAAGCTCCTTACTAGCTCTTTTAGTGTTTTCTTTATTTCCAGCTTTTATGAGCATTTTTGGACATTTTCCAGCTTTAATTTTGTCATGTATTTGTTGTAACTTCTATCTTATGGGGTGTCTGCTTTTCATGCTAGAAGAAATAACCCCCTTCTTCCATTTCCCTCTCTCCCACTGTCGGTTTTCAATTTGCTTCTATTTTTTCAGCGATTTTCATATATTAGTGACGACGACATCATCATCATCATCATCATTAACTACTTTGGGAAATCACATGCTGAGGAGTCTCCAACCCAAGTCACAATTTCTAATTATGAAAACTAAAGTTATTGACTTTCTCTATACCAGTCTACTAAGATCAGTCCACATTCTCCGTGATTCTGAGTTTTCTTTTTCTTTCCTGCCATACGATATACAAGAATTTTAGCAACTTAGAATAGCTTATGTCAAACCCTTACCTAACTTACCCTACGAAGCAACTTAGATTTAAACTGCTGCTTCTTTGCTACCAAATTGCCCTAAGATCTTCCACCCACCAAGAGTAGGGATGGCAACGAGGAAGGGCAGGGTAATGCAGTACCTAGCACCACCTGAGAGGATCTGGGATGGTGATGGAGGAACAATATGTGGGCATGGGGAGGGGGGGGGGGCGCATGGTAGAGGGAGGGGAGGATGAGGACCAGTGACGGGGCCCGTAATTTCACTAAAGGGTGTCGAAATGTGAAGAATTATACACATGATGGAACTAAGGAGATTCAATATATAGTCTATACATAGCTACACAGTGTAACCCTTAGTGTAAAGTGGCTCCGCCATAGGACGAGGTTGGGTTGCCAGGAGGTGATGTGTCGCATGATCTTTCGTTATTTGGAATATGGAAGGGAATTAAAACTAAATGCAAATCAAAAACTTGATTCGGATTTTGACAAAAGAATCAAAAACTCAGATTTGGATCTTGACCGTTTCGTGAGCAATAATCACTAAGAATACCAAGAAGAAACCAAAGATATCAAAGAAGAAGTTATCTTACTACCTTGAACTATGAACTAGTTAGGTTGAAAGATAAATCCCATAGCAAAAAGCATCAAATGTTCAATAGAAATAGAACTCTCAAGTGAGTTGATAATCAAAAGTGGTAAAACAGGTTTCCTGTGCAAATTAGATATTGAAAAAGCTTTTGATCAATTGAGTTGGGCATATCTCATCAACATCCTAAAGAAGATGAGGTTTGGAGATAGGTGGATAAAGGCCTCAGACAAGGAGCTCCTCTCTCTCCCTTTCTCTTTATATTGGCAATTGAGGGTCTCTCACAGATGCTAGGAAAGGGCAAAGGAGCTTCAAAGGATACAAGGTTTTGCAGGTGAAGAGAAATCCTGCAAACTCAGTCAATGTATCACACCTCTTATATGCAGATGACACATTGATCTTCTGTGGTGCAGAAAGGTCACAAGTAGTCAATGTCAACCTCATCTTTACTCATTTTTGAAGCATTGTCTGGGCTACACATCAATATGCTTAAAAGCATTATCTATCCGGTGAATGAGGTTCAAAATTTGGATTAGCTGAAATACTTAGCTGCAAAATTGACTCCTTCCCCACAACTTATCAGGACTCCGCATGGGAGCCAAATTCAAATCCACTGGATTTTGGAATGGAGTCATTGAAAAAGTTGAAAAGAGACCTGGTAAATGCAATATCTCTCGATGGGGGCAGACACACATTGATCAGTACTGTCCTTGACAGTATACCAACTTATTACATGTCTCTGTTTCCTATCCAAGCTCAGTACTGACACAGCTAGACAGGCTAAGAAGAAGGTTTTTACGGGAAGGAAACAGTGAGACTCACAATTTTTCACTTGTTAGGTGGCCAAAAGTAACTCAACCAAAGTCTTATAGGGGATTGGGTATCTTAGGCTTCACAACATGCTAATGAAATGGCTATGGAGGTATGGACAAACTAAAATAGGTTACTAGAAGGAGATCATTGACGCCAAATATGGAATTCAGAATCATTGGAGTCCCAAGAAAAGTTCAGCAGCTTACAAAATGATTCTTTCAGAATACATCATTCAAAGTTGGTAATGGTGTTCATGTGAAATTCTGGAAAGACATATGGCTTGGTAATAAAGCACTAAAGGATTCATACCCCAGTCTATACCTAATAGCCTGCAATCAAGACTCAAATATTACTAAAATAGAGAGAAAAACATTTGGAATCTAGTGTTTAGAAGAAATCTCCATGATTGGGAAATCAATGACTTGCTTGCTCTACTAGCCACACTGGGAGATTTCATCATTGAAGATCAACAACTAGACAGTCATCTGGGGGAATTCAAAAGAAGGGAAGTACATAGTCAAAGAGGCTTACAACCTTATGTGCTCACACAATGGAACAGTAGAGGATTTGGAAGGCCAGAATGCCACTCAAAGTAGCATGCCTCCCATGGGCTGCCCTCAATGAAGTTGTTTTAACATAGGTCAATCTTAGCAGAAGAAGCATTACTCTAGTCAACAGATGCTATATGTGCCAACAGAGATTAGAAAGTGTTAACCATCTATTTCTTCATTGCGAGATCATGCCTCACACCATCAAGAAAGCCTATATTAGCTGGATTTTTTGGAGAGTTGACAAAGCCATCAAAAGAATATGGAGAATGATCCCAGCAGTCATATTTTGGATTGTTTGGAATGAAAGAAATAGCAGATGTTTTGATGGAATATCAACTCCAACACATTCCTAAAAGCTAAATATTTAGTTAGTTTGTTCAGTGGGAACTTTCTTACCCCTGTTAATAGCGTTGTTACTCTTTTGGATTTGTTAGCTCCCTGTTTCTAGCATAGGTACTCTTGTAATGGCTCTTACAATGTTTTTTGTCTTTTGTACGGGAGCTAACACAATTTCCTAGGAAAATATAAAGGGGTGCTGCCAACCCTATGGCATTACTTAGGTGTATAGAGGGCTGTAACACATTGTTATTTCAACAAGCGTCAACATAGAATTGAATAAGTCTTGAAGGCAACTTGTAGAAATTAACTTAACACTAGTTAAGGCGGCTTGACTTGCTCCATTTTTTTGATTGACTTTGCCCCAAGTCACCTCCTCTTGGACTTCAATTTGGGCTATCAAATAGTTGTAAGACTTGGCCAAAAGATTTCCTTGGGACTTGAGCTCTTCTTCCACCATATTATACCTTTTAACTGCTAATTGAAGCCCAATAAGCTTGTCTTGTGTTACATAATGAATGTAGACATACGCTTATGTAATGTACATAGCTAGAAGAATCAAAGGGACTGACAACAGATTTATAGGATTTCCTTTTTGATTCTTTCCATAGTTAGGGCTCTATGTAACTTGTATATATACTGTTACTTCTGGAATAATATATGAGAGAGATTGCTCTATTGTCTCTGTACTTTACATCAGTGTTGTTAACGGCTCATTTGAGGCGCGCTTATGCCCTAAAGCTTAAAAAAACTCAGGGTATGCGCTTCGCGTCACTTAGACTGCGCTCTAGTGTAGGCAAGGCACCAAGGCCCACGCCTCATTGCCAATAAGTTCTATCTTGGATATAGTGGTACAAAACAATAAATATACTCCCTCCGTTCCAGTTTATGTGAACCTATTTCCTTTTTTGGTCCGTTCCAAAAAGAATGACTCGTTTCTAAATTTGGAAACAATTTAGCTTAAACTCTCAATTCTACCCTTAGTTAGAAGCTTTTATAATCACAGTACCTCACAAATACTTTAGACCCCTTTTTGACTTGTTTAGGACCACAAATTCCAAAAATCTTCATTTTTTCTTAAACTCCGTGTCAAGTCAAACAGGTTCAGATAAATTGGAACAAAGGGAGTAATTGGCTAAAAGATATTATTAATTTGTAAGGAAATCATTATGAATGAACTTGTTATTTTTTTTCTTGCATTACATATATACTTATATTTTTTTCTTTGTTGCGCCTTTTGTAACTAAAGCCCACGTGTGCGCTTTTTAACGCTTTCGCCTTTGACAACACTGCTTTACATCTTGAAATTCCTTTGTCTCCAATTGAGTTAAGATTTCATGAATGCTATCACTTCCCTTCCTCAAAGACAAAGAAGTGTTCAATGGGAAAGTTTCCATAAGTTTTTGAGTTGCTTCTTCAATTTCTGTCCATTCCAGCTACATACTTGCCTCCTTTGTTATTGACGGATATGCCCATTGCTCCACAAAAACATTTAAGAACAGGGTTTAGCAGAGAACTCAGTGTCGTCTTCACATAGAAAATGTCTACTGCACACTTTAAATACTCATTTTCTGATAAATTTTCCTCCATCAAGCATGCTTCATGTACAACCAACCAGCTGAAACAAGCTGCTCTAGGGAAGCTTTCGTTCTCCAGATTGCTTTCCAGGGCCAATTCTCTTGTGCATCAGCTAGAAACTTCAGCAATTGGTAGCATAATTTTACAGTGAATTGCCATTCTTATCTCCTTTCCAGACTAGAGAATCTGGTTTATATGGCTGAGTTTGTATGCCTTCTAAAATAGTAACTGTGCTAAGTTTTCTATTTCAGTCAAAAAGTTCCTCCTAAGCCCTAAATGCAATCTTTCACTATTCCAGCATTCTGCAATAGTGCCTCTTGGTTACAACTATGCCCAAAATTTCAGGGAAGGCCTCTCTCAAGGGATTTGATCAAACCATGGGTCAATCCACATTCTGGTTTTTGTCCATCACCTATTACAATCTGTGTTAATTTTTGAAATTCACCCCAGCGGCTGTTAATTCCCTTCAAGGGAGATACACCATATGCCCGAGCTGTTTGTTTAGTGCACCATCGTCCATCCAAACCATACTTTTGTGCTGATAACTTTCTTCCACATTGCATCCTGAGCAGTGGCGTACGCAGGAATTTTTGTAAGCGGTGGCACCATTAAACGTGAAAAATAAATAAATTAATATAGTATCATATTTTAAAAAACAACCAATAAAAAAATACAACTTACAAAGGAAGCAGTCCAATTTAAAAATTGTATTGTAAACCCCTTTGGGCACGTATTGTTTTTACTTTTTAGATGAGGCATAAGAGTATTAAAACAT
The DNA here is from genome assembly GCA_005239505.1 of Nicotiana paniculata. Classification (NCBI taxonomy): domain Eukaryota; kingdom Viridiplantae; phylum Streptophyta; class Magnoliopsida; order Solanales; family Solanaceae; genus Nicotiana; species Nicotiana paniculata. The sequence goes on from ML322793.1 coordinate 11,117, forward strand.
AAAATGAGCCTACGGAGTTTCGAACTCACGGTCGCACATAAAATTCTTCAATCTCTAACCGGTTAAGCTACAGAGATCTTCGTTACAAGTGTTGTCACTTTGTTTGTTTTTATTGGTTTCTTGTTTCTTCGTTTGAATTATATACAAATAATTATTAAAGAATTTCGATGAAGCGGTGTCACGTGACACCACTTGGGCTAAGGTAGATCCGCCCCTGATCCTGAGGTCTCTAATTCCCAGACCTGGTGTGTAACCCAACTCCACCTTACCAATTGTATTCCAGTTGTTTCACTTCCTTTTGAGGTGTTGAATGTAATTACATGGAATCCCATCTACTAAACTATTTATTAGGGTGATTCTACTCTCCAAAGAAAGATATTGCCTTTCGCATGAAGCAAGCCTGTTTTCATGTTTTCCACCACATTCTGTCCCAGATCAGCATGTCTATGTCACCATGATTAGCTCCGGCACGAAGGCCCAAGTACATAGAAGGAATATTTCCAGTTTACGTCCTTATATAGCTGCTAATGACTTCATGTTGTTCCCATTTCTAACAGAAAAGAGATCCCGAATTGACATGTAACCCAAAAACAGCTTTCGAAATTAACCCTTTCAAGTATCCTGGTTGTGATTCCTCTGCACCACAGAGTACATGATCCGCCTGCATATAGGATGTGGAATACCAATGATGTTTTGTGTTTCACTACCAATGAAAATTTCCTTGATCAATATCCTTTTTACTGCCTGCTAATCATTTTACCGAGGACTTGCATAACAGAAAGAGATAAGGAGACAAGGGGTCCCTTGCTTCAACCATCTTTGTGGCTGGAAGTAATCTATTGGAGTGCCATTGATAAGGATCGAGTACCTGACTGTATCGACAAATTCCATGCTTTCAACCATTGATTCCATTTAATTCCAAATCCCATAGTTCTCATCAAATCTAGTAAAGAGGCCCAGTTAGCACGGTCATATGCTTTCTCTAGGTCTAGTTAGCAAATGACTCCTTTTACCAGGGGCGGATCCACAGTTACGGGTATGGTTCCTAAGAACCCAGTAGATTTTGTCCAGAACCTGTATTTGTACTAAGAAATATATCTGATTATATATACTGATGGTTCCATGACAATTTGATGCGGGTTCTATTCCCCTTAAGTACTTTCCCTTTTGAATTTTACAAAACTTTACAAAACACCACCTGGTCTCTTTTTGAATCAAACATTGAAACAAAAAAGGATGAGAATTACTGATTCTTGACTTCTTGTTGCTTCCACTCAGACTCACCCGTTGTCAGATCCTTCACCCTTTCTCGTTCATCTTTTTTGTTCATTTATTTTCCTCTTATATTATATTATGTGTAATAATTTCTTAGCTTCTTATAATTGTTGTCAATACCCACCGTTGTTTAATATTCATTGAGACTTGGAGTATGCCTGTGAAGGTAAGTTTGATATTGCTCGTCGCTGCTGCAACGTTGAAGAGAGTTTTTTCTTGGATGAAGTCTTCGAGTACAATTATAAAAGTAATGTTTATATTCATACGTGTTTAAGTGTTTTGTTATTTTTGTAAATATATATTGAATATTGGTACTCGCTCCTTAGTCCGATCATTATGATATATTTAACTTAAAGTCGCTATAGGTACCCATAAGTTTCAAATTCTGGATTCGCCTCTGCTTTTTACCCTTTGCTTTTCCTTGTATCCAAACATTTGTTGCGCATCCATAATTTGTCTCCCTCTACAAATGCATTTTGAGATCCAGGGATCAGTTTCCTAGTCACCACGTGCAATGTTTTTGTGTATGCTACCCGAATGACTGAAAGATTGAATGTCTTTTAACTGTTCATATGCACAAGAAATAGAAAGCCTTGTGGATTGTGCACCATCAAATTTGATACGATGATCTTTGGTAACATCAGAGCAGAAGGTATTGGGAGAGTGACCTCATCTTGAATATGCCGTAGATGATGCGTTCTTGTTTGACTCGGAAATTTTGGTATTAGCTACTCTGACGCATTATGTGATCTTTTCTAATGCAGGGAAATTTTGGTAAAGAATTATGAGCATGTGCTGCAAATATTTATCTGGACCAACCACCGGAATGCTATCAGGTTCGAGCTTGTAATGTTTAACTACACGCTATAGCATCTACGAGAGACGAAGGAAACCAGTTCTGTCTGCCCCTTCCTCTCCTCTTCCCTTTTACTGTTGTGCTGCTATATCAGTAGATATTAATTTGTACAGTTGCATAGCTTATAGTCTTCTGGCTACCGAGACAGAAGCAGCAAAATTGTGGCCATGTGGAAATTATTTACAAGCTTTTCGATTCTTCTTTATGTGTTTTAGCCATTTACTGTATCCAACTGCAGCCCAGGACTAAATGTGGAGTCGCAAAATCTATAAGCGAATTTCTTTTTATTTGCTTTAACAATCTTAGGGGTCGTTTGGTTTGAATACGGCTTATGCCGGGATAAGTTATACTGGTATAAGTTATGCTGAGATTGTTTTTTATCCACTGTTTGGTATGTTGTATTAAATATGACAATTGCATAATTTGTAAGAAGAATGTATAAGTTATACCGGTGCTAATTACCACATCCTCTATAAGGTATAAGTTATCCCGATGTTAATTTTAATCCTGAGATAACTTATACCTAGTTTGCTAACCAAACGAAATATTAAGATGGTATTAAATTTTTATACCAGCACTATACCTTCTTATACCTCGTACCAAACGACCCCTTAGTATACTCCTACTATTAATAAGCGTGAATGAGAGCTGCATCCGGTTAGAATTTGGGTCAGAGGGTATAACTGTAATTGCAAAAGTACAGAGCAAATCCATTGGCCAAATATGCACTTTACTGTAACTCCTATTAAAACGTTTGGTTGCGTTTGACCAAGATACCCCTCTGTTAATAAAATCCGAAATTCTTTTGGTCTAATTTCTTTTGCATCTAACATTATATAGGATCGTCGCGTGCATCTCTGAAATTATGCGCTGTTCCACTCCTGCTTTTAACTTTTTCTTGAAATTTTATAACAGATGATTAGGTAATCGTAGGAACAAATATGGACTATAATGTGCATAGGATATTGCGATATATGAACATGCTATAGCGAAGTCACATGGTCACAAAGGTGATCAACTGATCACTCTTCATCGAAAAATTGCATTGTATATATAGGTAAAATATTACGTTTTAGACGTATATAACACATATTGAACACCCTTTGTTGGAATTATTTTTTCACTTCTTTCAAATTTGAATACTCTCGAAAAAAATTTCTACCTTCACCACTGGCTATATATAATCTTAAAATATATTATTAACATGTAAGCTTTCTTTAAATATTGGCTGAATCAACAATTTACATGTAAAATTCGGTATATTAGTTCTTTGTACAAATTATTAATGGGAACAATTTAAAATTCTCTTGGCTAAACATACTATTACACATAAAGATAAAAACTTTTCAAATTTCTTAAAACAAAATTTTATACTTAAAATGGACTAACCAATATCCGATTTTAGTTCAATATAACACTATGAATTATGTGCAAATCTGTGAAAAAGAGATGAAACGAATTTTCGAATTGCCGAAAATTAATACAACTTCAATGAATGATAACTACATCCAAGTGAAAAAATATCGAGCAGTTGCAAAAATTAATTTTAGAGTTCAAACACAATTAGGGAGAGAGAGAACCCACCTTTTTAAAAGAAAAATATATCATAATTATTCTAATTTTAAAATTTAGTAACTAACAGAAATTATATATATTTTTGTGGCGATATATTATTTCATTAAGAATTAAATAATAATTGTAAAGCTAATTATTATTCACTATAAAAGATAGTACTTCTTTTTAGGATAAACTAAATAAAAAAAAGGTGCTATAAAAAGGGATAGAAAAAGTAAGGACTTAAAAGAACCTAGATACACCATGTTGGGCCCGTGTTGAGCACGAGCTCACCTTACCTAGTGTAATCAGAGAGAATAACTTCTTGCATTTCTATTTATACACTTACACAACATTCGATCAAAGAAACTATCATAAGGATTAACTCCTATAATTGAGTCACCTATATGTGGAAAGTAATCTATTTATAGCTTACTAATTATTTTGTAACACTTCCCCTCAAACTGGAGAATAGATATTGATTATCAGCTTGTTACAAAAGTTAATCAACTCGAGTTTCATGCAGTGTCGTTGTGAACAAATCAGCTAGTTGCTCTCCTGTCTTCTCGTAGCCACAGGAAATTAAACAAGTTTTTCTAAATCTTCTCACAAATAAAATGGAAGTCAACTGCAATATGTTTAGTTCTTTCATGATATATCAGATTTGAGGCAATATGAAGAGCAGTTTGATTATCACATCAGAGTTTTGCTGGTGTATGATGCTTCAACCCAATTTCAGTTAAAAGATGATATATCCATATAATCTCACATGAAGACAGTGACATAGTTGTATACTTGGATTCTGCACTAGATCGAGATACAATGCTTTGCTTCTTACTTCTCCATGATATCATGTTTCAACCAATAAAGATACAATAGCATGTAGTAGAACTTTAATTAATTATGGATCCAACCCAATCAACATCTGCAAAACACTCACCACGAGTATGCCCGTGTGATTGCTATACAATATGCCAAGTCCAGGAGCTCCTTTTAAGAAACATAGAATTTGTTGTTGATCTGCCCAATGTTTGAGCGTAGGAACGGGCATGAATTGGCTAACACTTACCGCAAAAGCAATATCTAGACGAGTCACAATAAGGTAGTTTAACTGTTAAACTAACTTCTTGTATCTCTCTATGTCATCAAAAGGATCGTTACTATATTTCATAAGATGCACATTTGGAATCATTGAAGTACTATAGAATTTGGCTGCCAACTTTCCAGTTTTTGTAAGTAGATCAAGAATATACTTTCTCTGAGATAGAATAATTTCTTTCTTGCTTCTATTTACTTCTACTCCCAAAATATATTTCAACTAGCCCAAGTCCTTCATATGAAATTTAGTGTGCAATAAAAACTTGAGGGAAGAGATCCATATATAATCACTTCTTGTTACGACAATGTCATCAACATATACAATAAGGATGATAGTGCCATGCCGACAGAAAATTGAATGACTATATTTGTTCATTTTCAGCCCAAACTCCTGAACTGCCTCACTGAACTTGTCAAAATAAGCTCGGGGACTCTGCTTTAAGCATACAATGACTTATTCAAATAACAGACTTTTCCATATTCCTCTTGAGCAACAAAACTAAGTGGTTACTTCATATACACTTCCTATTGAAGATTATCATAAATGAATGCATTCTTGATATTCAGGTGATGTAAATGCCAATTTTTAGAAGCAGCTAGAGAGATGAACAAGAAAACATATGTAAGCTTGGTAACTAGGAATAATGTGTTTGAATTATCTACCCCATAAGTTTGAGCATATCTTTTATCCGCAAGTGTAACCTTAATTCTCGTCACGAATCATCTGAATTAAATTCAATGTGAAGACCCACTTACATCCCACTGATTTTTTTTCCTTCGGTAAATCCACTAAATCCTACATGTGATTTTTCTCTAAAGCGTATGTTTTCTCAAATATTGCTTTAGACCATTTAAAATGATTTAAAGCATTCTTTACTATTTTGGGTACGAAGATAGAGTCTAGAGAGATAATAAAAAATATAGAGTAGAGGATAAGCGGCCATAGGATACAAAATTAGTAATGGAATATGTGGATTTGCAAGTACATGTGCCTTTGCAAAGAGCAATAAATAGGTTAAGATTTTGGGAAGGATCAAATGGCGGAGGATCTGAGGATGAAGAAAGTGGTGCGCAACATGCGTCATTGATCTCTTTTATCCTCGAGTAAATTTGAACAATTGGAGATACTTCAAGCATAGATAGAGCAGATTTGAAGGGCATAATAGTCGATTGGTGCTCAATAGAAGAACTAGGAGATGAAGTAACAAAATCATTTGATTGTCTGTCAAAGCATGGTAACCTGATAGGCTAACCACTCATCATCTTCCCCCTGACTCATAAAAAAGAAAGGTGCCAAGAAGAATAATGCAGTCTATGAAAATACCACATCAGTTAATACCAGATATTTTTCAAGTTCAGTAGAATAATATTGACACCCCTTCTAAAGGCGAGAATAGCCTAGAAAAATACACATTAACGCCTTGATCCAACTTAGTGACAGATGGTCGAACATCTCAAACATAACATGTGCTTTGAAACACCTTATGTTCCACAAAAAATAGTCACTTATTTGAAGAAAGAACACTATAAGGCATATATTTAACTAGCATAATAAATGGCATGCGCTTAATAAGAAAACAAGTCGTTGAGGTCGCACCAACCCAAAATTGTTTAGGAACATTCATTTGGAACAATAGTTCTCGATCTGTCTCAAGTAGATACTTATTTTTCCTCTCAGCAACTCCATTTTGGGAGGGTGTATCAACACATTAAGATTGATGGAGAATCTCATGTTGTCTCATGTAAGACTGAAACAATTCTGACACGTATTCTTTAGCATTATCACTCCTTAGAATATATATTGAAGTATTAAATTGAGCTTTGACTTCAGCACATAAGGCACAAAAGTGAGTAAACACTTCGAAGCAGCTCTTTATAAAATTAATCCAAATTATTCGAGATAAATCATATACAAAATTAACAAACTACTTATGTCTAGTTTTAAAAATAACATGGCAAGGTCCCCAAACTTCAAAATGAATCAAAAGATGAATGAACTCGCTTATTAACCCTCGGACCTATTGAGCTTCTGTGGCGTTCTGCAAACTGACATGACTCATAGTACAATGAATAAATATTTTGAACTGAGGATATAACTTCTTCAACAATGGTGGATAAGGATGTCCCAATCGACACTGTGCTTCAAAAGCAGACACGTCACTAGAGCATGCAGAAGATCGTGGCTCTTATTCATCAAAGATATAGATATCACTAGATAAATATCCTTTACTAATAACCTGTTTCACTGTATGATCTAAAAATAAATAATGATCGGAAAAGAATGCGACACAACAATTAATGTCACTAGTAATTTTACTAATAAAAATCAAATTATAGGCCAAGTTTGATAGACTTAATATAAATAACAGGGTAAAGAAAGAAGTTGGTTTAACAGTCCCAAATATAACACTGCTACAAATTGATCCATTAGCTGTAATAACTGGAGAACGTGTTTTGTGTGATTGAAAGCTAGAAGAAATATTTGGATCACCTGTCATGCAATTTATGATACCTGAATCAATCATCCATTTATTTGAAGATGTGATAATACATGTTTTATCTGACCAAGCAAAAGCAGTAACTAAAGAATATTCCTTTATTGATTTCTAGTATTGAAGGAATTTTAGAAACTCATCCGAAATCAAGACCGTTGGACCAAGAGGATGTAACATTATTTTCTCCTTGCTTACTACTTGTAGCCATTATTTTTCCAACGAATAAAACTCACGATCAAAGAAATCAACAAAGCTTTGCAGTAAAATCAACTCCCCAACATGCACAAAATACAACCAACCAGAGAGAGGCCAAGTAAATTGTGATGACCCAAAGGGTCATCTTATGAATTAAAATTCTATTCCGGGCTCGTTAGCCTTAAAAATATTATTTTTATTCACCTCTATTTGCGTGCACAGTCCGAGCGTGAATCTGGAAAGCTTTTATGTGAAAATTATGAAATAATAATTTTTGAGAGTTAAAGTTGATTTTTAGTTGACTTTGGTCAATGTTTTGAGTAAACAGACCCGGACCCGTGTTCCGATGGTATCGGGAGGTCCGTAGTAAAATATGGGACTCGGGCGTATGCCTCGAATCGAATTCAAAGGCCCCTAACCCTAGAAATGAATTTTTGAAGAAAATTATTAGACTAAAATTTAAACGAATTAAAGAAAGTGATTAATGTGTGAACTCGTTGGTATGGGGCCCGTGTTTTAGTTCCGGAGCCCGGTATATTTTTATTATAATATTTAAGTCACATCTGTAAAATTTGATGGAAATCGGAGTTTATTTGACGTGATTCGGACGTCCGGTTGAGAAGATAGTGAATTTGAAATGTTCTTGAGGAATTCATGAGTTTTGATGCTAAATCCGTAGTTTTAGGTGTTGTTTTGGTGATTTGATTGCACGAGCAAGTCCGTAAGATATTTTTGGACTTGTGTGGATGTTTGGTTTGGAGCCCCGAGGGCTCGGGAACCATCCGGACAATGCACGAGTCGAGTTAACTCTCAACAAAGGCTGCTGGTGCACAAGTTCTGGTTTGCCCGCACCTGCGAGCCTTGAGCCGCAGGTGCGAGCTGAAGCCCGCAGGTGCGACCAAGCCTGGGTTCCCCTACTTTAGCAGATGCAGACTCCTCATCGCAAGAGCGGGACCGCAGAAGCGGAAACCCGTTCGCAGATGCAGCCCCCAGGGCCCAGTCCCATTTTGCAGAAGCGGACCTCCTTTCCGCACGCGCGGACGCGCAGATGCGGCCCAAGCACCGCAGGTGTGAGGTCGGGAAGTGAGTTCATGTTAATTAGAACTCCATCCCTTTTCTTCTTATTTTCAAAAGGGTGGGAGACCTATTTTCTCAAGGATTTTTCTTCCAAATTCATATGTAAGTATTCATTAACCATTTTCTCTCAATTATCCATTGTTTTTCATCACTTTTCAACTAAAAATCTAAGGTTTTCATGGTGAAATTGGGGATTTTGGGTAGAAACTAAGAATTTAAAAAATTTGGGGAATTTGACCTCAATTGGGGTCAGATTTCAAAACCAATCATATATCCGAGCTCGGGGTGAACGGGTAAACAGATTTTGGTCCGAACCTCGAGTTTGGACCAAGCGGGCCCGGGGTCGGTTTTTAATTTTTTTTGAGAAAACTTAGGAAAATCATAATTATGCATTAAAGTTGATTCTTTTAGCATTAATTGATGATATTAAACTAATTATGATTAGATACGAGTGGGTTGGAGGTGAATTCTAAAGGAAAAGTTGTGCTTGAGCAGTGAGTGGCCTGCGAGATCGAGGTAAATGTTGTGTCTAACCTTAGCTTGAGGGAATACGTATTATGTGACTACTTGCTATTTGTTTTGTTACTAAATACGATGTATAGGTGAGGTGACGAGTACCTATACGTTGTGGTCACGTCATAAAATGCGAGTGAAAGTTAATTCTTGTTATTCTTGTTGTCTTAAATCCTATCATCTATGATTATTGTTGTTAGTGAAATGTTGGAAGATTTGTATCCGGTTCCACCGAGAAGGATAACATTGTGAATATTGAGTTGAGATTGAAATGAAATGGTGATAGAAACTATGATGAAATACTAATTTCTTGTGAAATTCCTCTTTATATGTTGTTAAAAATTTTGTGACTGCTGAGGAAGAGTGTAAAAGCACGAAGGATGATGCTGTGCATAATTTATTTATAATGTGAGGAAGAGTGTAAGCTGTGTATAATTTATCTACATTGTGAGGTTGAGAGTAAAAGCACGAAGGGTGATGCCGTGCATTCTTATTTATAATCAGGTGAGGATGAGAGTAAAAGTACGAAGGGTGATGACGTGCAAGTTTCGTTTCTATTTTAGTTGCTTAAATTGTTGTTGATAATTGTCTATTTCTATCTTATTGTTTTCTCACTCCTGATATTAAATTCCCCACTGCATGTTCCCTTCCCATTACTTGTTGTTTATTTTCTTTATTTGTTGTTATTTCTACTAACATGATTATACATGTCCAGATTTATATGTGGTGTCCTGTCCTAGCCTCGTCGCTACTTCGCCGAGGTTAGGCTCGACACTTACCAGTAAATGGGGTCAGTTGTACTGATACTGCACTCTGCACTTCTTTTGCAGATCCATGTTTAGGACCGAGTTGAGTTCAAATTAGAGCTGACACTTCCGCACGGAGACACGAGGTAGATCTACTGACGTTCGCAGATTACTGTAGTCTCTTCATTATTATTCAGTTGTTGTTTTATTCAGTTCAAAACAGTTTTATATTTTCTTTCAGTCAAATACTTTTAAAATTTCTTAGTAGTTCGTGAATTGTGACTCCAAATCTTGGGTAGCTGGAGATTAGTATTATTTCGATAGTATAACATCTTATTTCATTTATTACTTTTGGTATCGTATGATGGATGGTAGTAACATTTCATATATGTTTTAATTATTTTAAATGTCATAATCCGCAAATATTGGCTTGCCTAGAAATAATAGTGTTAGGCGCCATCACGGATCGTTGGGGGGGAATTTGGGTCGTGACAAGTTGGTATCAGAGCACTAGGTTGCCTAGGTCTCACAATTCACGATCAAGCTTAGTAGAGTTTGAGGGATCGGTATGGAAACGTCTGTACTTATCTCTCAAGGTCTATAAAGTTAGGAACATGTTCACTTTTATTCAACTATGTCGTGCGATTCTTGTTATCCCAATACTGATTGAACTATTCTATTCTTATCTCTCGCAGATGGCGAGAACACGTACCTCTTCTTCCGCTGAACAGCAACCGAATCCTCCAGTCGCATCAGCTCCTACGAGGGGCAGAGGCCGAGGCAGGGGTAGGACTCAGCCCAGTGCTTAGCAGCAGATCCAACCGCGGAGCCCCAGATTGAGCTTGATGAGGGGGATCCAGCTCAGACCGTTACGGTGGGACCAGCTTAGGTCCCAGAGGGGTTTATTGCTACCCCAGTGCTTCAGGATGCCTTGGTCCGACTAGTGGGCCTTATGGAGAGTGTAGCCCAGACTGGCGTACTCCCCGTGGCAACATCCGTATCTCAGGCTGGAGGAGGGGTTCAGACTCCTGCTACCCACACTCCTGAGAAGATTACTCCCCAGATTCAATCACCAGCAGCCAACCCAGTTGAGGTAGTTAAGCCAGTTGCTGCAGCACCGCTTGTTGATAGGGCAGCTATGTCCTCCGATACTTTGTGGAGATTGGACATGTTTATCAAGATTTTCCCTGTTCATTTCAGTGTTTCCACTTCAGGTGACTCCCAGGAATACGTTGATAGCTGTCATGAGGTTCTTCATAACATGGGTATTTTGGAGACCAATGGGATCGACTTTGTTGCTTTCCAGATGACTGGTTCTGCCAAGAAATGGTGGAGGGATTATCTATTGACTAGACCAGTTAGGTCACCTGCTCTTACTTGGGATCAATTTTCACACCTCTTCTTGGAGAAGTTTCTACCTATTACTACTAGAGAGGAGCGCTGCCGTCAGTTTGAGCGTCTCTAGCAAGGAGGCATGACTGTTACACAGTATGAGACTCGTTTCACGGATTTGGCCCATCATGCTACTCTTCTGCTCCCCACAGAGAGAGAGAGAGAGAGAGAGAGATAGAGAGATAGAGAGAGAGAGAGAAGGTTTATTGAGGGTCTTGCTCACCCTATCAGACTGCAGGTGGCTAAGGAAACGGGGAGCTAGATCTCTTTCTAGGATGCGGCCAATGTAGCCTGACGAGTTGAGATGGTTCTTGGATTGGGAGGTCAGGGGTCAGACAAGAGACCTCGCCATTCCGGTGGATTCAGGGGTGCCTCATATGGAGGCGGTGGTACCTATGGTAGAGGCCATTCTTCTAGGCCGTTTCAGTCAGCACTTCAGGCATCCCACGGTGCCCCGGGTGTTCATGGCTCTTACATGCCTTATTGATGCGTGGCTAGAATTCATGATTTTAAGCATTATATACCTTGCATTTTATGTGCTTTGATGATAAAAATACACGTCGTATGTGCCTAATGGAGTTTATTTAATGTGTAGGTGAGTTGGAAATGGAAGCCGAGCTAAATGAGAGCATAAACGTCGGAAAATACGTGCAAGAGTCGAAAAGGAGTGATCCGGGACAAGCCTGGCGTTAGCCAGGCGTTAGACCCCTAACGCCAGGGGGTGCCTGGCGTTAGCCAGGTGTTAGACCCCTAACGCCAGGGTGCCT
>ML322793.1:23275-74850 GCA_005239505.1 Nicotiana paniculata
GAATCGAAGAGAGCATGATCTTAACCCTTCAGGGGAGCGGATTTGTAGTTAGGATAGGAATATACCTAGTCACCATGCTTAATTAAACACTGTAATCTTAATGCGTTCTAATAGATTAATCTCATAGGAATATAGGCGTTAATCTATTGAGAATAGGCGAGTAGTGCTTCGGGAGAAGGCTATGAGAGCGTTTATCGATTAATTAGCAACCATGAGTAAATTATATGAAAGGGAGAGTTAATTAGAATGCAATACGAGTGGTGAATAAATCACAACCCTAGAATATTTGTCTCTACTGAATACATCACAATAGTTTTGGTCACTTGATAATTAGTTATTTCATAGAATTTTAGTATAAAATAGTACATCATTGATTTTATATTGGCTTGGTTAAATAACGATTAGAGTGATTTATCAAGTAGTTTACACAAGTCTCTGTGGGTACGATATCTGGACTTAAAATCCTATATTATTTGTCGACCACGTACACTTGCGTGTGCATTGGGAAATCAACCAACAAGTTTTTGCATGTTTTGATCAGTCAGCTCCTATCGATGCACCTCCTCTTCAGAGTTTTCAGGATGGTCATTCAGGTCGACATGGTCAGTTTGCCGGCCAACAGTCTCAGCAGCCGAAGTCTTGTTATACTTGTGGTGACGCGAGGCTCATTGCTAGATATTGCCCTCGCGCGTTGGATAATTCTCAGTATTAGGGTTCTCGTGCTATAGTTCCAGCACCAGCTACCGCACCACCTGCCCAGCTAGCCAGGGGTAGGGATCAGGTAGCCAGAGGTAGGGGCCAGATTGTTAGAGGTGGAGGCCATCTCGCGAGAGGTGGAGGTCCACCTGTCAGAGGTCGTCCCGTAGACGCGGTCCAAGGTGATGGGACCCAACCCCGATTGTATGCATTTCTGGACAGACCTGAGGCGGGGTCCTCTGATGCTGTTATCATAGGCACTATTTTAGTTTGCAATAGAGATGCGTCAGTTCTGTTTGATCCGGGGTCTACTTACTCTTATGTGTCATCTTATTTTGCTTCGTATTTGGTTGTGCCCCGCGATTCCTTGAGTGTTCTTTTTTATGTGTCTACGCCCGTGGGGGACGCTATTGTTGTAGATCATGTGTATCTCTCGTGTGTGGTCTTTATTGAGGGTCTTGAAACAAGTGTGTACCTTTTCCTTCTTGACATGGTTGATTTTGATGTCATATTGGGTATGGATTGGCTGTCGCCTTATTATGCTATCTTGACTGTCATGCCAAGACAGTGACCTTAGCCTTGCTGGGGTTGCCCCGATTAGAGTGGAGAGGGACTCCTGGTCATCCTTCCAGTAGGTTTATTCCTTATACCAAGGCTCTACGCATGGTCGAAAAAGGGTGTTTGGCTTATTTGGCTCATATTCGTGATTCTAATGCTGAGGTTTCTTCTATAGATTTGGTGCCTATTGTTCGTGAGTTTCCCGAGGTGTTCCATGCAGACCTTCCGGGGATGCCACCTAACAGGGATGTCGATATTTGTATTGATGTGGCTCCGGGCACTCAGCCCATTTCTATCCCTCCATACCGGATGGCCCTACCAGAATTGAAAGAATTGAAAGAACAGTTGCAAGACTTGCTTGATAAGGGCTTCATTAGACCTAGTGTCTTGCCCTGGGGAGCACCGATTTTGTTCGTGAATAAGAAGGATGGATCGATGAGGATGTGTATAGATTACTGGCAGTTGAACAAAGTCACTATCAAGAATAAGTATCCGTTGCCGAGAATTGATGATTTGTTTGATCAACTTCAGGGTGCCAAGGTGTTTTCAAAGATAGATTTGAGATCGGGTTACCATCAACTGAAGATTAGGGCATCTGACGTCCCTAAGACTGCTTTTCTGATGAGGTATGGGCACTATGAATTTTTGGTGATGTCTTGTGTCCAGGAGACTAGGGGGTAGGGTCGAAGGCGAGAAATGTAGACGGGTATAAGTTGTGGTACTCTGGGGTTGTGAGGGGTAAGAATGGTGTGGGCATCTTGGTGGATAGGGATCTTAGGGAGAATGTGGTTGAGGTTAGGCGAGTGAATGATAGGTTAATGTTTATTAAGTTGGTGATTGGTGATTTGTGAGTGTACCCTCAATGTCGTTAGCGCTTACGCGCCGCAAGCAGGCTTGGATGAGGAGGTTAAAAGGCAAGTCTATGAGGGTTTGGACGAGATTGTGCGTAGTTTCCCTTCTTCTGAAAGGTTATTTATCGGAGGGGATTTTAATGGCCATATTGGGTCGGCCGCTGGTAGCTATGGTGAGGTGCACAGTGGCTTTGGCCTTGGGGACAGGAACGGAGGAGGTACCTCGCTGTTAGATTTAGCTAGGGCTTTCGAGCTGGTGATTGCGAACTCGACTTTCCCGAAGAGGGAAGAGCATCTGGTTAATTTCCAAAGTGCGGCGGTGAAGACTCATATTGATTACCTCCTCCTCAGAAGGTGTGATAGAGGGTTGTGCAAGGATTGCAAGGTTATCCCGGGAGAGTCCCTAGCGACTCAGCATAGACTTTTAGTGATGGACGTCGGTATTTTGGTAAAGAGGAAGATGAGGTTTGCTCGGGGCCATCCGAGGATTAGATGGGGATATTTGATTAAGGATAATGCCCAGGAGTTAGAGAGGAGGTTATCCGCTATGGGAGCTTGGAGGAGTAGTGGGGACACGAGCTCTATGTGGTCAGCGATGGTGAACTTTGTCAGGGAGGCTGGGAAGGAGGTGCTAGGGGTATCGAAGGGTTATTCTAGCAGGCATCAAGGCGATTGGTAGTGGAATGATGTAGTCCAAGGTAAAGTGGAGGTGAGGAAGGCAGTGTATGAAAAGTTGGCCGAGAGCACCAGTGAGGAGGAGAGGAGAGAGAACAAAGAGAGGTACAAGGTGATGAGGAAGGAGGCGAAGCTGGCAGTCACGGAGGCCAAGAATGCGGTGTTTGGTCGTATGTACGAGGAATTGGGGGAGAAAGGCGGGGACAGGAAGTTATTTCGGCTAGCTAAAGCGAGGGAGAGGAAGGCTCGGGATCTAGACCAGGTGAGGTGCATCAAGGACGAGGATGGTCGGGTATTGATGGGGGAGTCTCAGATTAAGCAGAGATGGAAGTCGTACTTCCGAGGTCTTCTCAACGAGGAGGGGGATCGATAAATAGAGCTAGGGGTCTTGGGGAAGTCGGAGAGTGTCCGAGAATTTGGGTTTTGCAGGCGCATTAGGGTGGAAGAGGTTGTGGGGGATTTGCGTAAGATGAGTAGGGGTAGAGCGACCGGGCCGGATGAAATTCCGGTGGAGTTTTGGAAATGTGTGGGTAGAGCAGGCCTGAAGTGGTTGACGGGGTTGTTCAATGTTATTTTAGGACGAAGATGATGCTGGAGGAGTGGAGATGGAGTATAGTGGTGCCGTTGTACAAGAACAAAGGCAGTATCCAGTGTTGCAACAACTATAGGGGCATCAAGTTACTAAGTCATACTATGAAAGTCTGGGAAAGGGTGGTTGAGGCGAGGGTGATGAAGACGACATCAACCAGTTTGGGTTCATGCCGGGTCGATCTACCATGGAAGCTATCCACCTTATTAGGAGGTTGGTGGAATAGCTTAGAGATAAGAAGAAGGACCTACACATGGTGTTTATTGACTTGGAGAAAGCGTATGACAAGGTCGCTAGGGAGGTGCTCTGGAGAAGTCTTGAGGCTAAGGCGTGCCGATCGCCTACATAAGAGCAATCAAGGACATATATGATGGAGCTAAGACTAACGTTAGGACTGTGGGAGGCGACACAAAGCATTTCCCGGTTGTTATGGGGTTACACCAATGCTCTACGCTTAGCCCATTCCTATTTGTCTTAGTGATGGATGCACCGACACACCACATCCAAGGGGATGAGCCATGGTGTATGTTATTCGCTGATGACATAGTTCTGATTGATGAGACAAGGGTCGGTGTTAATGAGAAGCTGGAGGTCTGGAGAAAAACCCTCGAGTCTAAGGGTTTCAAATTGAGCAGGTCTAAGACGAAGTATCTGGAGTGCAAGTTTAGCGCTGAGGCGAGTGAGGTAGGTGGGGACATGAGACTTGGACCTCAGGTCATCCCCAAGAGATATAACTTTAAGTACCTTGGGTCGGTCATTCAGGGGGACAGGGATATCGACGAGGACGTCACCAGCCGTATAGGGGCGAGCTGGACGAAGTGGAGGCTTGCATCTGGAGTCTTGTGTGACAAGAAAGTTCCACCAAAACCTAAAGGTAAGTTTTATAGAGCTGTGGTTAGACCGGCCATGTTGTACGGGGCAGAGTGTTGGCCGGTTAAAAACTCCCATATTCAGAGGATGAAGGTAGCCGAGATGAGAATGCTTAGGTGAATGTGTGGGCACACTATGATAGATAGGATTAGGAATATAGATATTCGGGAGAAGGTGGGCATGGCGCCGGTGGACGATAAGATGCGGGAAGCGAGGCTAAGATGGTTCGGTCACGTGAGAAGAAGGAGCCTTGATGCCCCAGTGAGGAGGTGTGAGCGGTTGGCGATGGTGGGTTTGAGGAGAGGTAAAGGGCGACCGAAGAAGTATTGAGGAGAGGTGATTAGGCAGGACATGGCGAGACTGCAGATTTCTGAGGACATGGCTCTTGATAGGAAGGTCTGGAGGTAAAGTATCAGGGTTGTAGGATAGGGGGTAGTAGCGATTTTCATTCTTCAGCCCCATGGTGGGGCGGGTTTGGATAGGATTGACCTTAGAGGGCTTGCGGTCTATGTTGAGCGTTCTCTTCCTTTAGATACTGGATAATGGTATTGCTTGTCACTTATCTGATGGATTTTATGTTTATGCTATTACTTTCATGTTTTTATGTTTATGCTATTACTTTCTGTTGGAAGTTACTAATGTATTGTCTTTTCATGTTTATTTACGTCCTCCTGAGCTGAGGGTCTATTGGAAACAGCCTCTCTGCCCTTTCGGGATGGGGGTAAGGTCTGTGTACAGATTACCCTCCCCAGACCCCACTTTGTGGGACTTTACTGGATAGTTGTTGTTGTTGTTGTTTGTCTTTTGGCTTGACTAATTCCCCAGAAGCATTTATGGACTTGATGAATCGTGTGTTCAAGCCTTATCTGGATTCCTTCATAATTGTGTTTACTGATGATATTTTAATATACTCCCGCAGTCAGGAGGAGCATAAGCAGCACCTCCAGATAGCACTTCAGAATTTGAGAGATAGGCAGTTGTATGCTAAATTTTCAAAGTGCGAGTTCTGGTTGGATTCAATAATTTTATTAGGTCACATCGTATCAGCAGAGGGTATTCAGGTAGATCCTAAGAAGATAGAGGCAGTCAAGAACTGGCCTAGACCCACTTCAGCCACGAAAATCAGGAGCTTCTTGGGTTTGGCGGATTACTACAGTCATTTTGTGGAGGGGTTCTCATCTATAGCAGCCCCGATGATGAGATTGACTCAGAAAGGTGCCTCATTCAATTGGTCGTGCGAGTGTAAGGCGAGCTTTCAAAAGCTCAACACAGCCTTGACTTCAGCACCAGTGTTGGTGTTACCATCAGGTTCAGGATATTTCAAGGTATATTGTGATGCCTACTATCAGGCTCGGAGCAGTATTATGCAGGAGGGCAGGGTGATTGAATATCGTCTCGTCATTTAAAGGTTCATGAGAAGAATTATCATGTCCATGACTTAGAGTTGGCAGCTATTGTTCACGCGTCGAAGATTTGGAGGCACTATCTTTATGGCGTGCCCTGTGAGGTTTTCACAGATCATCGTAGCCTTCAGTATTTGTTCAAGCAGAAGGATCTCAATTTGAGGCCGAGGAGATGGTTAGAGCTATATATTTTACCATCCGGGGAAGGCCAATGTGGTGGCCGATGCATTGAGTAGGAAGGCAGTGAGTATGAGCATCCTTGCATTCATTCCAGTCGGTGAGAGGCCGTTAGCTTTAGATGTTCGGAATTTGGCTAATCAGTTTGTGAGGTTAGACATTTCAGAACCCAGTCGTGTTCTAACTTGTACAGTCGCTCGGTCTTTCTTATTCAAGTGTATCAGAGATCGGCAGGATGATGACCCGCACTTGATGGTCCTTAGGGACACAGTTCGGCACGGTGGTGCCAAACAAGTTGCAGTTCGAGATTATGGTGTTTTGAGAATGCAGGGTTGAGTGTGTGTGCCTAATGTTTACGGGCTTCGTGAGTTGATCCTGGAGGAGGCTCACAGTTCTAAGTATTCTATTCACCCGGGTGCTGCCAAGATGTACCTCGACGCCGTTTGGATTATTGTGGATAGGCTGACTAAATCAGCACATTTCATTCCGGTGGAAAATACTTATACCTCGGAGCGGTTGGAAGAGATATATATTCGAGAGATTGTTCGCCTTCACGGTGTGCCCGTGTCTATCATCTTTGATTGAGGTACGTAGTTTACCTCGCACTTTTGGAGGGTAGTTTAGCGTGAGTTGGGTACACGAGTTGAGTTGAGCACAACGTTTCATCCTCAGATGGACGGGCAATCCGAGTGTACTATTCAAATCTTGGAAGACATGCTATGTGCCTGTGTTATTGACTTTGGAGGTTCTTGGGATCAGTTCTTGCCATTAGCGGAGTTTGCCTACAATAGCAATTACCAATCGAGCATTCAGATGGATCCCTACGAGGCATTATATGGTAGACAGTGCAGATCGCCAGTTGGATGGTTTGAGCCAGGAGAGGCTCGATTATTGGGCACAAACATATTTCAGGAGGCCTTGGACAAGGTCAAGATTATACAGGGTCGACTTCGTGGAGCTCAGTCCAAGCAAAAGAGTTATGCCGACCGTAAGGTTCGTGATGTAGAATTCATAGTCGGAGAGAGGGTATTACTTCCGGTATCGCCCATGAAGGGTGTTATGAGATTTGGGAAGAAGGGAAAGTTGAGCCCTAGGTATATCCGGCGGAGGTAGCTTATAGAATTGCGTTGCCTCCAGGGTTATCCTCAGTTCATCCGGTATTCCATGTATCTATACTCCGAAAATATCATGGTGGCCCGTCCCACGTGTTAGATTTCAGCTCAGTCCAATTGGACAAGGATCTGACTTATGAGGAGGAGCTGGTAGCCATTCTAGACCTGCAGGTTCGTCAGTTGAGGTCAAAGAGTTACCCTTCAGTTTGAGTGCAGTGGAGAGGTCAGCCTATTGAGGCAGCTACTTGGGAGTCCCAGCCGGACATGCGGAGTAGATATCCTCACTTGTTCGCCAGTTCAGATACTTTTCTATGTCCGTTCGAGGATGAATGATTGTTTTAGATGTGGAGATTGTGATGATCCAAAGGGTCATCTTATGAATTAAAACTCTATTCCGAACTCGTTAGCCTTAAAAACATTATATTTATTCACCTCAATTTGCGTGCACAGTCAGGGCATGAATCCGAAAAGCTTTTATTTGAAAATATATGAAATAATAATTTTTGAGAGTTAAAGTTGATTTTTAGTTGACTTTGGTCAACGTTTTGATTAAACGGACCCGAACCCGTATTCCGACTGTATCGGGAGGTCCGTAATAAAATATGGGACTCGGCGTATGCCTGGAATCGAATTCGGAGGTCCCTAGACCTAGAAATGAATTTTTGAAGAAAATTGTTAGACTGAAATTTAAAAGAATTAAAGAAAGTGATTAATGTGTGAACTCGTTGGTATCGGGCCTGTATTTTCGTTCCGGAGCCCGATATAGGTTTATTATAATATTTAAGTCATATCTGTGAAATTTGATGGAAATATGAGTTTATTTGACGTGATTCAGACGTCCGGTTGAGAAGATAGTGAATTTGAAATGTTCTTGAGGAATTCATGAGTTTTGATGCTAAATCCGTAGTTTTAGGTGTTGTTTTGGTGATTTGATCGCACGAGCAAGTCCGTGGGATGTTTTGGACTTGTGTGCATGTTTGGTTTTGAGCCCCGAGGGCTCGAGAACCATCCAGGCGATGCACGAGTCGAGTTAACTTTCAACAAAGGCTGCTGGTGCACTAGTTCTGGTGTGCCCGCACCTGCGAGCCTTGAGCCGCAGGTGCGAGCTGAAGCCCGCAGGTGCGACCAAGCCCGGGTTCCCCTACTTCTGCAGATGCTGACTCCTCATCGCAGGAGCGGGACCGCAGAAGCGGAAACTCGTTCGCAAATGCGGCCCAAGCACCGCAGGTGTGAGGGTCGGGCAGTGAGTTCATGTTAATTAGAACTCCATCCCTTTTCTTCTTATTTTCAAAAGGGTGGGAGACCTAGGGAGATTTTCTCAAGGCTTTTTCTTCCAAATTCATAGGTAAGTGTTAATTAACCATTTTCTCTCAATTACCCATTGTTTTTCATCACTTTTCAACTAAAAATCTAAGGTTTTCATTGTGGAATTGGGGATTTTGGGTAGAAACTAGGAATTTAAAAAATTTGGGGAATTTGACCTTAATTGAGGTCGGATTCCAAAACCAATCATATATCCGGGCTCGGGGGTGAACGGGTAAATAGATTTTGGTTCGTACCTCGAGTTTGGACCAAGGGGGTCTGGGGTCGGTTTTTAACTTTTTTTGAGAAAACTTAGGAAAACCGTAATTATGCATTAAAGTTGATTCCTTTATCATTAATTGATGATATTAAACTAATTATGATTGGATACGAGTGGGTTGAAGGTGAATTCTAAAGGAAAAGTTGTGCTTGAGCAGTGAGTGGCCTGCGAGATCGAGGTAAGTGTTGTGTCTAACCTTAGTTTGAGGGAATAGGTATTGTGTGACTACTTGCTACTTGTTTTGTTACTAAATACGATGTATAGGTGAGGTGACGAGTACCTATACGTTGTGTTCACATCATAACATGCGCGTGAAAGTTAATTCTTGTTGTCTTAAAGCCTATCATCTATGACTATTGTTGTTGTTGAAATGTTGGAAGATTTGTATCCGATTCCACCGAGATGGATAACATTGTGAATATTGAGTTGATATTGAAATGAAATGGTGATAGAAACTATGATGAAATACTGATTTCTTGTGAACTTCTTCTTTATATGTTGTTAAAAATTATGTTACTAGTGAGGAAGAATGTAAAAGCACGAACGGTGATGCCGTGCATAATTTGTTTATATTGTGAGGAAGAGTGTAAAGCACGAAGGGTGATGCCGTGTATAATTTTTCTATATTGTGAGGTTGAGAGTAAAATCATGAATGGTGATACCATGCATTCTTATTTATAATCAGGTGAGGATAAAGTAAAAGCACGAAGGGTGATGCCGTGCATCATAATTTTTTATTTGCTGAGGCTGAGAGTAAAAGCACGAAGGGTGATACCGTGCAAGTTTCCTTTCTATTTTAATTGCTTAATTATTGTTGATCACTCTTTATTTCCGTCTTATTGTTTTCTCACTCCTGATGTTAAATTCCCCATTGCATGTTTTCTTCCCATTACTTGTTGTTTATTTTCTTTTTTTGCTGTTATTTCTACTAGCATGATTATACATGTCTAGGTTTATATGTGGTGTCCCTGTCCTAGCCTCGTCACTACTTCGTCGAGGTTAGGCTCGACACTTACCAGTACATGGGGTTGGTTGTACTGATACTGCACTCTGCACTTCTTGTGCAAATCCAGGTTTAGGGCCGAGCTGAGTTCGAGTTAGAGCTGACACTTCCGCACAGAGACACAAGGTAGATCTGCTGACGTCCGCATATTCTTGGAGTCTCTTGATTATTATTCAGTTGTTGTTTTATTCAGCTCAAAACAGTTTTATATTTTCTTTCAGTCAAATACTTGTAGAAATTCTTAGTAGTTCGTGAATTGTGACTCCAAATCCTGGGTAGCTAGAGATTGGTATTATTTCGGTAGTATAACATCTTATTTTATTTATTAATTTTGGTACGTATGATGGATGGTAGTAACATTTCGTATATGTTTTAATTATTTTAAATGTCGTAATCGCAAATGTTGGATTGCCTAGCAATAATAGTATTAGGTGCCATAACGACTCGTTGAGAGGAATTCGGGTCGTGACATAAAAGTTGCAACCAACTTTTAGAGAAAATCAATATCAAATTAAAGTAGACAAAACTGAAAGCTTTCTCTACCAAACTGATAATCTAAATTGATCAACAAGGAGGAAAATCGGGCAGCAATTTGACCAAATAAATCAAACTGTTGAGCCAAAGAAACTCTTCACCGCCAAATAAGATCATACCAAATGCTCATGAACCCAAAAAGACCACCAAATTCAAGCACTACCAAATTTCAAAATCAATTAGAGCTAGCAAACCAAGATACACAATAACACCCAGAAACTTATTACTATTCAGATATAAAAAACAGGGACAACTATGGTTTATTGGTCAACGAACTACTACAACATGACCTGAAACAAAGAGGCAATATTGGGACAAAAGCTAGATACAAAACTGATGTGTCACGCGCCTCTGCGCTCTGCCAAATAGAACCTTGTCAGAGAACTTCTGCGAGCGTGTGAGAGTGACACTCCAACTCCGACGAGGTATCAATCCCAACTTTGACAATACTATATTTCATAGACCTTGGGTCAAACTTGTAGTAACTCCCTTGGAGGATGTCACTTATAAACACTTGTGTGATATTTATAAATATAAATATTTTTTTAATAAAATAAATTAGCAAAAAGAAAAAAAATTATGTCCATGAATAAAACTTCAACATACGACATCTCAACTTAGAAAAATCTTATAAAAATCTTTTAAAAGTTTCAGGATACAACTATAATAAAAGAAAAAGAAAATAGCAACATCTTTTAAGTTAAATCGATACTTTAAAATATACTAAATACTTAGTAAAAGAACATCTTTTTAATATACTAGTCAAGACTCAAACTAAGCAAAAATTACAACTCTCAATCAAATATAAGCTAGTTAAGCCTTCAAAAAAAATCTCTCAAGCTCAATTCAAGTACTAAATTTAATAAATTACAAGACTCAGGCACAAACACCCCCAAAATATTGAAATCATTTATCAATATTAAGTTATCAATTTAATAATGTCACGACCCAATAATCATTCAATGGTGCATATCTAAAAATATCATATGGATCATGTACAAGTCCCCAAAAGTCTACAAAAAACAAATGCTTATACAAGTGTTGTCTTCATCTAATCTTTTAAAGGATCTACTTCAAATGATATCCTCAAGCATCTCCCAGCACAACGCCTACAATAGCAACAAACTATCTCTAAGCAAAAAGCTTAGTGGCATATAAATTTAACTAACATTTCATAAGAAAAGAAATATAAATTATGTAATGAATATAAGGAATAAATTCTAGATATGAGCTTATTAAAATCAACATCAAGTACTTAATGAAGGTACAATCATCTCAAGAGGACAAAATATCAATCATAAAATTGTTCACGATACTATTATTCAAAATCTCAAATGTCAAGAAGATTTTCAACTATAATTTAAGTCAACTAATTAGTTGATTCGCCAAACAGATACATCATGCAGTTACATCAATGCATAATTAAGTAACAAGAAGGACGAGAGTCCTAGATCTAGTAGGGTCGTTATCCAATTATCAAGAGAACCAAGAGCCATATTGAAAGTGGCTTTTCCATCCATACTCAAAATGGACAAGTCCATGATTAAGATGGAATGTGAATCCAAAGTCAAGATGGGTCAAAATCCAAACAAAAGGCATGCCAATATAAATGACAAAGTCACTATCACAAGAGGGACAATGTTGCAATGATGCTCAAGCAATCCGTATATGTGGACGAGTTAAATTGTCTTTCAAAAATACTTCACATGACACCCATATAATTTTATGATATTCATAACTCAATTACAAAATTATACCCTTATTGACAACTAATATATCAAGATGTCTCAAGATATTCTTTCTCAAGCAACAAAGCAAGTAAACTAGTAAAGTAGCGAAAAAGTCAATATGACAATAAATTTAAAGTACGATGAAATTTCACCTAACCTTAACCACTCACAATATTTCAACAAATTAAATTGAAAGAAACACTTAAATTTATGTGCAAACCTCGGAGCTTTAGTGTTTCTAAAGTTCAAACGACGTCAAAGTAAACCAAGAAAAGAGCGATTTTCCTAAAGTGTGCTCCTTAGCTTGAATGAATATATATCTTGTACCTTAAATACGTAATCAAAACTCAATTAAGGTTTGAAATTTAAATATTTTTAAACCAAATCATGATGAATATCAAAAGGGGGACTAAATGGGTTACAACTATTTTAATAAAAATCTAGCAGCAACTCTGCCCTGTATTTCGACCCCTTTTTGACAGAGTAGACAGTAGAATTGGCCATTTTTGTCTTCATAATAATTGTAGATCTATGTATTATCTTTCTACAGAATTTTGAAGCACCAAAATATGAGTTTTAGAGAAAAAGCTACACTCCAATTACTAACTGCTTCCCAGTTCAAAAACGGGATTAAATCTCTTACTTTCATAACTCAAATTCTCTAACAACAAACTTAAATTTTTTACCAAAATACATTAAACGAGAATCTTACCACAAGTTTGAGAGAGTTTCTCCACAAATCCAAACCTAGGATTTCCAATAAGCTTAGCACATCTTGATTATTGAAGATAACATTCCAACATATATTCAAAAGATAAAGACTAAAACTTTTATGTAACCAAATGTGATCCTGATGGTAGTGGAAGTGGTACTTGTGTGAATTGAGAATTCTCCAATAAAATGGCTAAAAGAAAGAAGAAGATAAAATGTCTTCCGAGAGAGAGAAAGAGATTTTGCTAATAAAGGGTTTATCTCCGAAATGGATAGAAGATAGATACTTATTTTTATTAAATAGGTCAAAAATAGATTTCAGGGATCCAATAGGATATAATAAATATTTTTTATACCCTTTATTTTTTAATCAAATAAATTAAAAAAATTAAATTCAAGAAAAATGATAAAACGTTAGCGATAAAAACAAGATACCTAAATACACATGATTTACTTATAAAATTCAGGGTGTTAGAAAACTTAATCCTAAAAACTAGTTCATGAGGTGAGTATTGCCCAATACTATAAGAATTGACCATGATATCCGCATCCTACGGATGTGGGACTCAACATCACTCTCATGTACATGCCTGCGAACTGAAGCGTGGATAATATAAATAAGGGTCCAATATTGGTAATAATAAATTGGGATGGGTCTGATACCACACAATGCAAGAGGCAATAAATGAAATAAAGGAATTTTATGCCCACCACGCATACCATGTAATCAAAGATAATAACTTGCCTATTCATGAATATAAGATATTTATACATTACACAAGACTCTTGTCACGACCCAAAATTCACTAAGAGCGTGATGGCGTCTAACACTGCCGTCAGACAAGTCAATGGTGAATGATTAACTTAATTACTCCTTTTAGTATTTGAAATCATATTTTCATTAATTAAAGAGTATGAAATAAAATTTACAAGGTAAGTGATAATATTTACACGAACTACAATATTGAACAATCCCGTAAGAACCCCCAAAACTCGGTGTTACAAGTGTATGAGCATCTATTAATGAGTACAATAATAATACAACATCCATTTGAAATACAAGTTAGACGGTGAATATAAATAACTCCGATGGAGACTCTGTATGTTGTGGATCATATCAAGGAAGTGCATCTCACCGTAAAGTCCCCGCAACAGCCGCGCCTCTACATCCAGAGGACCACCAGAAACATATATGTATACCTGCACAATAAGTTAAGCAAGTACAACATGAGTACGTAAATCAACGCGTACCTAGTAAGTATCTAGACTAACCCTAGAGAAGTAGTGAAGAGGGATAGACATCGACACTATTGGTGGTCGAATAAGACAAATAGGTCCAATAAGACAAATACAATAAGAAGTAAATATGGGCCAGAGTAAATAAACGAGATAAACAAGTATAAATACGTGGTACAATCCTTTTCTCAACAATTAAACTCAAACTCTCGATTAATAGTTACCTCCTCCGCCGGGGGGTGTATGTGTATGTGTGTGTGTGTAATGGACTTCACCAGATAGATCATCATAATTCAAATCAGGAAAACTCCCAGATATACTATCTTTTTGACAAATAATACGCACGATCCCATAGGAGTATTTTATAGAAATGCCAAGACGTACAACCCGATCACATCTAAATCTGGTATATAACCATAGATACATATATTATATTGCCGAGGCGAAAGGTCTGCTCCCATGAGAGTGTGGTACATAATCCTGCTGAGGCGAATGACCCGATCCCATAAGATGTGCGCACTGCCGAGGGTCAAACGACATGAACCATAGATGTATCTATCCTGCCGAGACGAACGACCCGATCCCATTAGAATAAGAAGCTTTGACGGATCCTTTACCCCACTCACGAAGGGACATGTGAGTTATAAGGAGCTTTGAGGAAACCTTTTGATGAGAACGCATAACGTGGGAGAAATTCGTAAGAGGAGTAAAATTATTCGCGGCTAATCACGAAGCCCGTCGAATCTTTACAATAGCGAGTCTATTGCTCTACACAAGTTTAGTCTCGAGTCATAATGTAACATAAAGGAATTTAATATGCAAGGGACTACTCAAATTGTACAACTATAGCATGGTGTGAACCTAAGTCTACCCGAACAATAACGTGGATTTAGCTACGTACGGACTCTCATCACCTCGTGCGTACGTAGCCCCCACGACAAGTAGCACATATCAAATACATCACCTAGGGGTAGTTTCCCCTTCATAGAGTTATAAAGGAGACTTACCTCACTCGGAAGTTCCATAACCGTCTCCAAAGCCTCTCTAACAACTCAAGTCGATACCGGTTGATCCAAAAACTAGTCAAACAAGGTGAAAACCAATCAAAATATACTCTAATACCCACAATCAATCAATTTAAACAATTCCCAACCTCGCTCAAAAAGTCAATACTCGGGCCCACGTGCCCGAAGTCCAAAAATTTTTAAAGATAAACTTTACCCATAACGCCATGAACTCACATATATAATGTATTCCTAATTGCATCTCCAATCTCGTGGTAAAAGTCCAAAAATACCAATTTCTAGGTTTCTTTCAAAATCTCGCAATTTCTACTAATTTCCATGGTTAAATCCTTTTGGAATCCATGTATTTAGATAATAACATGCGGGAATTACTTACTTTGCAATAGATGATGAAAATATCCCCTTGAAGCTCTCCAAAAATGGCCCAAATCAAGAGAGAAATGAGCAAAATGAGCAAAATCCCGATTCAAAAAACCCTGCCCAGGTTCGCATTTGCGAATGAACAGTAAACTCCAATAAACAATGTTCGCAATTACGATGAACTGTGTTTGCAATTGCGAATGAACAAAATAAACAGTGGATCATCAGAAACCAGCAAAGCCAAACTTCTCCGAAATGATCCGAAACCGCCCCGAAACTTATTCGGAACCTCCCGGACACAAACCATATATGAATTTCAATAATAAAACATGCTACGGACCTGCTCGTGCACTCAAAACACTTAAAAGAGGTCTCCTTGACCCGATATTGACCATGGTCAATGTCACGACCCAAAATCCATTAAGAGTCGTGATGGCGATGGACACCACTGTCAGGCAAGCCAATATAAAATAGTTAATTAAATTCTCATTTTAATATTTTTGAAATCATTTCTTTTCATTACATTAAATAGCAATTAATGAACTTCCACTGAGTAAACAAAATGTCTTTAAAAAATTAAAACAATGAATGAACCCCATAGTCATCCCAGAAACCAGTGTCACAAGTGCATGAGCAATTTTTAGAAAATAAAATGTAATACAATAACTGTTCGGAATACAATTGGACAGTAGGAAAATACAATACAATACTCTGAAGGAGACTCTGCTGGTTGTGGTCGTCTCGAAAGGTGCAGCTCACCCAAGTCTCAATATCACCCCTACCGCTGCACCAAACTGCTCCACTAGACATATATGTTCCTGTGCAATAAAATGCACAGCAAGTGTAGTATGAGTACGAAAACAACGTGTACCCAGTAAGTATCCCGTCTAACCTCGAAGAAGTAGTGACGATGGGTCGACTCTGACACTTACTAGTGGTCCAATAATATTAGGTACAGTGAAGAAATGAATAAATATGAAACAGAGTAAATATATGAAACAAATCAAGTATAAATTACGTGGTACAATTCCCTTCTTTACAATTTACTCAGCTCTCAACTAGCAAGTTCCCTCCGTAACCGGAGCACATACATAGATACGGTGGATTTCATTAAAGAGGTTGTCATGATTTAAATAAGGGGAAAACCCTCAGATATGCTGGCTTCTAGACAAGCACTACGCACGATCACATGAGGATGATATATATATATATATATATATATAGGAAATGTCGAGGCGTACGGCCCGATCCAACATGAAAGTAAATTGTGCACTGCCAGAGGGTCGAATGGCGCGAACCATTGATGCATCTATTAACCTGCCGAGGCGAACGGCCCGTTCCCATGAGAGTGTGGTACATAAATCCTGCCGAGGCGAACGACCCGATCCCATAAGAGTAGTAGAAGGAGATACCCCGCTCGCGAAACATACATGCGACGCGATTACACATAGATTTCTTAAGCTATTATAATATTCCTCAAGTCCTTTCGAAATTACGAAGTTCAAATGAAACCTTTTAAATCTTAAATTCTTAAATTTCAACTCCTCTCAAAACATTTAATAAGCTAACTCAATCTCGCTCCCTCTCAAGGAAAACAATAAACATGAATGAATAACAATATCAACAAGGCATGATGTAAGCCTAAAATTACCCGAACATAGGCATAGCTAGAAGCAACATACAGACTTTCGTCACCTCGTGCATATGTAGCCCCCACAAATAGAAGCACATAATAATTTAGTCCACGTATGGGGTTAATTCCCTCTTACAAGGTTAGAAAGGAGACTTACCTCGCTCCGAAGTTCCATAGCCGGCTTCCACGTCTTTCCAACAACTCTAAACGATGCCCAACGCTCCAAAACTAGTCAATAAATGTGTAAACCCATAAAAACATACTCTAATACTCACGACAATTCAATTGAAACAATTTTCCAACTACGCTCGAAAGGTCGATAAAATCACCCTCGGGCCCACGTGCCCGGATTCCAAAATTTTTGAAGATAAAGATTACCCATAACATTACGAACTCAAATATATATTTTGTTCCCAATTCCATGTCCAAATTCATGGTCAAAAATCCAAAATACCAATTTCTAGATCTTCTACCAAACCTCACAATTTATACTAATTTCCATGCTCAAATCCGTATAAAATCATGTATTTAACTTAATACTTGTGGGAATTACTTACCTCATAATAGATGCTGAAATCCCCTCTCTTCAAAGGCTCCAAAATCGACCAACCAAGGTGAAAATGGGTGACAAATAGCCAAATCTCGTCTTTAAAATAAACACACTGCCCAGCGATTCTTCCCACCTGCGGTCACTTGACCATTTCTGCGGTTCCGCAGGTGCGGGCAACGTGCCGCTTCGACGGTCCAGGGCTCCCAGCCCATTACCGCTTCTGCACCTTCTCTTCCGCAGGTGCAGTTTCTCTTCTGCAGCGAGATGACCGCATCTGCGGTCCCAACACTCCCCAACCAAAATCGCATCTGCGACCCTTGTGGCCTGTCACGACCCAAATTTCCCTCCATTGGGTATCGTGATGTCACCTAGTCTTAGGGACTAGGTAAGCCTAACATTTCCACTGAATAACAACAACAATAAAGAAATTTAAAAAAAATTTGGAATAGAATTCTTGACAGAGTTTACAATTTCCCAAAACTCGGTAAATACAAGTCATAAGCTCTACGAAATCTTTCTATCAGATCTAAGTACAACTGTCTAGGAATAAGTAAGTACAGTTGAATAGAAACAAAACAAGAAGGTGACTCCGAAGCCTGCGAATGCAGCAGCAGGTTACCTTGAGTCTCCTCAGCAACGATCTGTGCAGCTACAAATAACAATAACCTGAAGCCGCACACAAAAATGTGCAGGAGTGTAGTATGAGCACACCACAGCGGTGCTCAGTAAGTAGCAAGACTAACCTTGGTGAAGTAGTGACGAGGACAAGTCAAGACCCACCGGTCTAATAAGTAAAAAGGAATAGATGTATAAACGACCGAAACAAAATATTTATCTAATGAATTCTCAAAGTAATTAACGATATGATTGAATAATACGGAAGGAAATTCAATAATCACGATCAACAAACAACATAATAGAAATACGCAAAGAGAATGGAAGGAATGCAATCCAAATGGCGGGAAATTCAACCAAATAAAAACACTAGAAACTCAACACTACATCTAGTTATTCACGTCAGGCCTTAGCCAATAACTCCATAAAAATGGTCAAACCTTCGAGTGAAAACCTTTAATTCGTGAGTTCATTTTGAAAACTTTAAAGATATAATCATTTCGGAATAGAGAAACTTCTTCTTTGAAACATACTTTCTCTAAATGTATATTTATATATTTTTATAAAGAGAAATATTTATAACATAGTCTCTTCAAATACGGGGTGTTCAAATACACTTCCCCAAATACTGCTCTTTCAAGTATCATCAATATACGTGATGTTCAAAATATATTTTCCCAAGTACTGCTCTTTCAAATATCATCAAAACACGTGATGTTCAAAATATATTTTTCCCAAGTACTGCTCTTTCAAATATAATCAAAACACGCGATGTTCAAAATATATTTTCCCAAGTACTGCTCTTTCAAATATCATCATTCTGCAAGACAAATATTTTTCAAATATACTTTCGAAAAGAAGTCCTTTAGACATAACTTTTCCTGGAGATAATTGCTTTTCAGCTGTACTTTTCAATATAATATATTTATATCTTTCGATTCAAATCTCCTCAACCATAAACTACCGGAACTCAGTCCGGCACTCAGAATTTGTCATGCAATGTAGTACAGGGGGAAAGCTCCCGGATCTCTGTCCGTAGTCCCAATTTAAATATGCAATGCAGTACAGGGGAAAGCTCCCGGATCTATATCAGTAGTCCCAATTTAAATATGCGATGCACTACAGGGGGAAAGCTCACAGATCTCTGTCCGTAGTCCCAATTTAAATATGCAATGCAGCCACTGAGGAAAAAAAGCAGAATGCGACAAGGACAATATATATTTCCACAACCGGCGCAAAAGCAAACGAGTCCGAATACAAAGTGCGATGAGGAAATCAATACAAAGACTTAAATCACAAAAGTGGTAACAACTTGCTCATAAGAAATAGCCACTGAGAGGAATGCCAAGCACAAAGAGAGAACATCATAACGAGGGGAAGACAAGACAAATATAGCAACTATTCTATACGTTCAAGTTCGCAACCAAGAAACCAAATCATGCCCGCAAGGAAAATCAGCTATA
Source organism: Nicotiana paniculata (assembly GCA_005239505.1). Taxonomy (NCBI): domain Eukaryota; kingdom Viridiplantae; phylum Streptophyta; class Magnoliopsida; order Solanales; family Solanaceae; genus Nicotiana; species Nicotiana paniculata. The sequence goes on from ML322793.1 coordinate 42,649, forward strand.
ACCAATCTCACTTAGACAGTTAGCTTCACCGAATAAACTCAGTTTGAACAATGCTCAGTAAATAGGCAGCATATGAAGGAAGACATAACATAACGGTAGGAAAAACAAAGTCTTCATTTAAGTCAATTAAGATCATGTAAGAAACAAGGAATGCTAGGCCAGTACTTCTAACTTGAACAGGAGGAGATGAGATTAGAAATCAGGAAATTCAGATATAACAAGTTCAATTCATATACGGGGAACATAAGGACCCAAAAATGTCTAAAGGGCAATCTATTTGAAAATGAGTTCGAGTACACACTCGTCACCTCGCGTACGCGGACTACAATCAACATAGAAGACTCAATCCTAAGGGGTAGTTCCCCCACACAAGGTTAGGCAAGATACTGACCTCAAAGACGATAACGTAGTACTCAAAATTAGACTTCTCGGGCGGGAAGGCCTCCGGACGGCTCAACATCAACTAAACAACTTCAAAATACATATAAAACGTATAAGGAACGATTCCAAATAACAAAGTTTCAATCTTTGCAAATTTATAAAAATCGATCCAAAAGTTGATCCCCGGGAACGCATCTCGGAACCTGATAAATTTTACGAATTCCGGTTAACCATTCCGATAGAGTTCACCCATACCAAATTTATCCAATTCCGATAACATTTGGTCATTCAAGTCATGAATTTTCATTTTTGAAGTTTTCTTTCAAAACTCACAATCCCCTCACCCCAAAACACAATTTTAAAAACAAGAACTCATTCATGAAATATATTTAATTCTAGTGAAAGAACACTTACCCATTCGATTTGTGTGAAAATTCCACAAGGAATCGCCCAAAACCGAGTTCTAGAAGTCAAAATATGTTTAAAATGGTGAAATCCCCGATTTTGGAAACTTATAATCTGCCCAGACTTTTAAAGAATCGCGATCGGGGGGATCGAGGCACGATCGCGTAGAAGGAAAATGAAGCTGGCTGAAAATGCTGTACGCGATCGCAGAACAGCTTATGCGATTGCGTATAAGGAGTAAGTTGGATCCTGCAATCGCGGACCAACTATTGCGATCGCAGTGAAGGAAATTACTTGGCGAGTCAGACACTCTATGCGATCGCGGATCCTTTTATGCAATCGCATAGAAGGAAACCAGATGACAGTTTTCAACAGTTCAAAATAGGGAAAATGGACCCGGAACATATCAGAAACACACCCGAGGCCCCCCGGGACCAAGTCCAAATGCACAAACAAGTCATATAACTTAATACGGATTCGTTCGAGGTTCCAAATCACATAAAATAACACTAAAACGACGAATCAAACCAAAAATCAATGAAATTTCTCAAAACTTCTTTAAACATCATTTTTTTGCATTTAAAGTCCCAATCACGTCAGACTAAATCCGTTTCTTACCAAATTTCACAAATAACACATATAAGACATATCAAACCTGTACCGGGCTCCGGAACCATGATACGTGCCAGATATCACAAGTTTCACCTCAAATTTCATTTTCAAAAACCTTTATATTTTTCAGAAAACAATTTTCTTTAAAAATTTATTTCTCAGACTTGGGACCTCGGAATTCGATTCCGGGCATACGCCCAAGTCCCATATTTTACTACGGACCCTCCGGGACCGTCAAATCATGGGTCCGGGTCCGTTTACCAAAAATATTGACTGAAGTCAACTTTACTCAAATTTCTAATACAAAATTATCATTTTATCAGTTTTTTCACATAAAGGCTTCCCGGCTACACGTCTGAGCTGTGCACGCAAATCGAGGTGAGATAGAAGGAGGTTTTCACGACCTCGGGACATATAATTAGCTAGAAATATACGGGATGACCTTTTGGGTCATCACAATCTCCCCCTCTTAAACAAACGTTCGTCCTCGAACGTGCTAAGATTCACTTTGAACTCATCCAATCACTGATTGCGCATTTCCAACACACATTCGCGGGTGATCGCACGTCACCCCAACCTACGTAAGCCTGATGACACCATCACAACTGCCATATAGCCTTCTCGCCATCATCGATAAGCCTCATACCTCAATTCCTCACTTTTTACTCATTTCCAGAAGACCCGATTCTGAATCCATATCCGGCATTATCCTCAACCAACTGCAACAACTCAGGTCTACGCCATAAGGCACGGACACACAACATTAGCACATCACACATAGGCTCAATAGCACTTTTGATCACCATAACTGCCCGAAATCAACTCAACATTGGCAATTAGTCCCACATATGGAAGAACTCTGTTTCCAAGTCCCATAATACTGATAATGATGCAATAAACACGAAGACCTCATCATTAGGCACCAGAATCCCCGAGTCACAGCTAACACCACCGGGCACACATCCCGCAAACTGAACTAAAGAAGCACATAACGAAATGGCTGAATATGAAAGATAGAAGCATATACAGGTACTATTAAACAAGCCCATATGCATAACTCTCTATCAATACTGACATACCAAAAGCCATATAACACGGAAGAAGCAAAGCATATGAACAAATCACAAGGATTCCATCCTAATAAAAATTCCACCGCGGTACTCAGCCCGGTCCAAACATATCAAATCACAAAGAATCACGAGGGTCTCGCCCTCATTGCTAGGTCACATGCCGAATATATATCATATTAATAGAAATTTATTTTCTCCCTTAACTCATCTCAGCTGATAAAAATCATAGCGCTCACTTACTCACATCTCAATGGAGTATCAACTCACAGCTCGAAAACAAAATACTCAGGAGAATCGCATAAAGCTTACCACGAAGGACGACAGGGACTCACTTCCAGTTTCACCACTAGCAAGGATGAATAAAACAACGATAGACACAACTACTACTTATAGAATCTCCCAGCAGGAGCAAGCACAAAAATAGAGTGCAATACATGAAACTCACTCATAATGAGACAACAAATAATGGGAACTCGTCCTGACCAACAGGACTATAGTGAAATACAACGGTACCCCACTTTAGCACATCAAGCCATACCTGGGTGATGATATCTGACACGACGACCTTTAGCCTACTATATGCAACACATCAACGGGTCGGGCCTCCCCCTCTTAGGCGCCTTCTATCCACCTGAACACCCTGCCATAACTCTACCACTTGAATCCTGAAACAATCTCTCACCCTGTGGCTAACATCTCCACAATGAAAATTATCTCTCTACCGATGTGAATATGGAAAACATACGATACAGATCCTTTGAGACCCACGAGTACCGAAAATGCTCCCATGAGAAGCTGGTAATGCAACTGAACTAGTTGACACAAGATTCTCTACCGTGCCTGAGTCCCTCAATGAATCTACGGACTCTCCCTCTAACTGAACCAACCAAGTGAGCTGTATATCTGGCCAACTCACTGAATCTAACGGCGTACTCCAATGGTGACATAGCGCCCTGACGCAACTGCTCAAACTCCGTGCGATGTACATCCCGACGGAACTGAGGTGCAACCTCCCATAAAACATCTCCGAAAACTGAACCAAAGCTAGTGAAGCTAACTCGGCCAGGTTACCCCAACTCATATGCCGCCACCGCTGATTAACCCACTACTCTGGACGTGTGACGTGACAAAAGCAATCACGCTCGTCTTCACAATACCCGAAGTACAAAGAATATGGTGACACTCCCCCAGAAAACCCTGAGAATTACCCGCTGCCAATCCACTGAAAGATAGAAGGGTGTTACTTCCAGTACCTCTAAATCCAAGGTGCTCTACCTCCGATGTTGCTATCCTAACCACGGGCTGAACTGAAACTACATGTCGTGCTTCCATGACAACTGGAACTTGACCAATATGATCTCTCTACTCTGGAGTGTAGATGGTGGGAGTCTGAACTCCTCCCCTGATCCGTGAAGCAACTGGTGCACTAGAATCAATCCTTCCTGAGCCGATGTACCAATTGTACTCAAAACTACGCTCCGGTCTTCTGAAGTCCGGGGTAGCAACAGGCACCTCCAGTACTTGTTCCCCAACTAGGACTACTGGCGATTCCCCAACGGCTGCTCCGGTAGGCATTTTAACTGCGACACGTGCTCCTCGTTGTCCTCTGTCTCTAACCCTTGTGACATTTTCTTCGGGGTAACATCATCCGAAACTGCCGCTCGTGTCCTCACCATCGGTGAGAGAATGGAACGATAATTTCAAACTTTAAGATCAATGAACTCGCACGATAGGAATGAAGGAAGTGAAATTGTCCTGATAGTTCTGTAGCCTCTCGAAGATAGGTATAGACGTCTCCGTACCGATCCGCAAGACTCTACCAAACCCACGTATGACTCGTAGTACCTATGAACCTAGGGCTCTGATACCAACTTGTCACGGCCCAAATTTCCCTCCGTTGGGTATCGTGATGGCACCTAGTCTTAGGGACTAGGTAAGCCTAACATTTCCACTGAACAACAACAATAATAAAGAAATTTAAAAAAAATTCGAAATAGAATTCTTGACAGAGCTTACAATTTCCCAAAACCCGGTAAACACAAGTCATAAGCTCTACGAAATCTTTCTATCAAATCTAAGTACAACTGTCTAGGAATAAGTAAGTACAGTTGAATAGAAACAAAACAAGAAGGTGACTCCGAAGCCTACGAACACAGCAGCAGGTTACCTTGAGTCTCCTCAGCAACGATCAGCGCAGCTACTAACAACAAAAACCTGAAGCTGCGCACAAAAATGTGGAGGAGTTTAGTATGAGCACACCACAGCGGTGCGCAGTAAGTATCAAGACTAACCTCGGTGAAGTAGTGCGACGACTAGTCTAGACCCACCGGTCTAATAAGTAAAAAGCCATAGATGTATAAACGAACGAAACAAAATATTTATCTAACGAATACTCAAAGTAATTAATGATACGATCGAATAATACGGAAGGAAATTCAATAATCACGATCAACGAACAACATAATAGGAATACGCAAAGAGAAGGGAAGGAATGCTATCCAAATGGCGGGAAATTCAACCCAATAAAAACACTAGCAACTCAACACTACATCAATTTATTCACGTCAGGCCTTAGCCAATAACTCAATAAAAATGGTCAAACCTTCGAGTGAAAACCTTTAATTCGTGAGTTCTTTTTGAAAACTTTAAAGATATAATCATTTCGGAATAGAGAAACTTCTTCTTTGGAACATACTTTCTCTAAATGTATATTTATATATTTTTATAAAGAGAAATCTTTAATAACATAGTCACTTCAAATACGGGGTGTTCAAATACACTTCCCCAAATACTGCTCTTTCAAGTATCATCAATATACGTGATGTTCAAAATATATTTTCCCAAGTACTGCTCTTTCAAATATCATCAAAACACGTGATGTTCAAAATATATTTTCCTAAGTTATGCTCTTTCAATATCATCATTCTGCAAGATAAATGTTTTTCAAATATACTTTCGAAAAGAAGTCCTTTAGACATAACTTTTCCTGGGGATAATTTCTTTTCAGCTATACTTTTCAATATATATATATATTTATCTCTTTCGATTCAAATCTCCTCAATCATAAACTACCGGAACTCAGTCCTCCACTCAGAATTTGTCATGCAATGAAGTATAGGGGGAAAGCTCTCGGATCTCTGTCCGTAGTCCCAATTTAAATATGCGATGCAGTACAGGAGGAAAGCTCCCGGATCTCTGTCCGTAGTCCCAATTTAAACATGCGATGCAGTACAGGGGGAAAGCTCCCGGATCTCTGTCTGTAGTCCCATTTTAAATATGCAATGCAGCCACTGAGGAAAACAACCAGAATGCGACAGAAATAACATATATTTCCACAACCGGCGCGAACGCAAACGAGGCCGAATACAAAGTGCGATGAGCAAATCAATACAAAGACTTAAATCACAAAAGTGTTAACAACTCGCTCATAAGAAATAGCCACTGATAGGAATGCCAAGTACAAAGAGAGAACATCATAACGAGGGGAAGACAAGACAAATGTAGCAACTATTCTATACGTTCAAGTTCACAAACAAGAAACCAAATCATCCCGGCAAGGGAAATCAGCTATAACCAATCTCACTTAGATAATTAGCTTCACCGAATAAACTCAATTTGAACAATGCTCAGTAAATAGGCAGCATATGAAGGAAGACATAGCATAACGGTAGGAAAAACAAAGTCTTCATTTAAGTCAATTAAGATCATATAAGAAACAAGGAAAGCTAGGCAAGTACTTATAACTTGAACAGGAGGAGATGAGATTAGAAATCAGGAAATTCAGATATAACAAGTTCAATTCATATAAGGGGAACATAAGGACCCAAAAATCTCTAAAGGGCAATCTATTTGCAAATAAATTTGAGTACACACTCGTCACCTCGCGTATGCGGACTACCATCAACATAGAAGACTCAATCCTAAGTGGTAGTTCCCCCACACAAGGTTAGGCAATATACTGACCTCAAAGACGATAACGCAGTACTCAAAAATAGACTTCTCGGGCGGGAAGTCCTCCGGACGGCTCAAAATCAACTAAAACAACTTCAAAATACATATAAAACATATAAGGAACGATTCTGAATACCAAAGTTTCAATCTTTGCAAATTTATAAAAACTGACCAAAAAGTTGACCCCCGGGCCCGCACCTCGGAACCTGACAAATTTTACGAATTTCGATTACCCATTCCGATACGAGTTTACCCATACCAAATTTATCCAATTCCGATTACATTTGGTCATTCAAATCATGAATTTTCATTTTTGAAGTTTTCTTTCAAAACTCACAATTCCCTCACCCCAAAACACAATTTTAAAAACAAGAACTAATTCATGAAATATATTTAATTCTAGTGAAAGAACACTTACCCATTCGATTTGTGTGAAAATCCCACAAGGAATCGCCCAAAATCGAGTTCTAGAAGTCAAAATATGTTTAAAATGGTGAAACCCCCGATTTTGGAAACTTATAATCTGCCCAGGATTTTAAGGAATCGCGATCGCGTAGAAGGAAAATGAAGCTGGCTTAAAATGCTCTACGCGATCGCACAACAGCTTATGCGATCGCGTATAAGGAGTAAGTTGGATACTGTGATCGCAGACCAACTATTGCGATCACATGAACGAAATTACTTGGCGAGTCAGACACTCTATGCGATCGCGGATCCTTCTATGCGATTGCATAGAAGGAAACCAGATGACAATTTTCAACAGTTCAAAATAAGGAAAATGGACCCGGAACATATTTGAAACACACTCGAGGCCCCCGGAACCCTGTCCAAATGCATAAACAAGTCATATAACTTAATACAGACTCGCTCGAGGTTCCAAATCACATAAAATAACACTAAAACGACGAATCAAACCTAAAATCAATGAAATTTCTCAAAACTTCTTTAAACATCAATTTTTTTTGCATTTAAGGTCCGAATCACGTCAGAATAAATCCGTTTCTTACCAAATTTCACAGATAACACATATAAGACATATCGAACTTGTACGGGCTCCGGAACCATGATACGTGCCCGATATCACAGGTTTCACCTCAAATTTCATTTTCAAAAACCTTTATATTTTTCAGAAAATAATTTTCTTTAAAAATTTATTTCTCAAACTTGGGACCTCGAAATTCGATTCCGGGCATACGCCCAAGTCCCATATTGTCCTACGGATCCTGCAGGATTGTCAAATCACGGGTCCGGGTCCGTTTACCAAAAATGTTGACATAAGTTAACTTTATTCAAATTTCTAAAACAAAATTATCATTTTTATCAGTTTTTTTCACATAAAGACTTCCCGGCTACACGCCCAGGCTGCGCACGCAAATCGAGGTGAAATAAAAGGAGGTTTTCACGACCTCGGAACACAGAATTAGCTAGAAATATATGTGATGACCCAAAGGTCATCACAATCTCCCCCTCTTAAAAAATGTTCGTCCTCGAACGTGCTAAGATTCACTTTGAACTCATCCAATCACCTATTGCGCATTTCCAACACACATTCACGGGTGATCCCACGTCACCCCAACCTACGTAGGCCTGATGACACCATCACAACTGCCATATAGCCTTCTCACCATCATCGTTAAGCCTCATACCTCAATTTCTCACTTTCTACTCATTTCCAAAAGACCCGATTCTGAATCCATATCCGGCATTAGCCTCAACCAGCTGCATCAACTCAGGTCTACGCCATAAATGGCCACACAACATTAGCACATCACACATAGGCTCAATATCACTTTTGATCAACATAACTGCCCGAAATCAACTCAACATTGGCAATTAGTCCCACATATGGAAGAAATCTATTTCCAAGTCCCATAATACTGATAATGATGCAATAAAAACGAAGACCTCATCATTAGACACCCGAATCCTCGAGTCACAGCTAACACCACTGGGCGCACATCCCACAGACTGAACTAAAGAAGCACATAACGAAACGGCTGAGTATGAAAGATAGAAGCATATAAAGGTACTATTAAACAAGCACATTTGCATAAATCTCTATCAATACTGACTTACCAAAAGCCATATAACAGGGAAGAAGCAAAGCATATGAACAAATCACAAGGATTCCATCCTAATAAAAATTCCACCGCGGTACTCAGCCCGGTCCAAACATATCAAATCACAAAGAATCACGAGGGTCTCTCCCTCAACGCTAGGTCACATGCCGAATATATATCATATCAATAGAAATTCTTTTTCTCCCTTAACTCATCTCAGCTGATAAAAATCATAGCTCTCACTTACTCACATCTCAATGGAGTATCAAATCACAGATCGAAAACAAAATACTCAGGAGAATCGCATAAAGCTTACCACGAAGGACGACATGGACTCACATACAACTTCACCACTAGTAAGGATGAATAAAACAATGATAGACACGGCTACTACTCATAGAATCTCCCAACAAGAGCAAGCACAAAAATAGAGTGCAATACATGAAACTCACTCATAATGAGACAACAAATAATGGGAACTCGTCCTGACCAAAAGGACTATAGTGAAATACAACGGTACCCCACTTTAGCACATCAAGCCATACCTGGGTGATGATATCTGACACGACGACCTTTAGCCTACTATATGCAACACATCAACGGATTGGGCCTCCCCCTCTTAGGCGCCTTCTATCCACCTGAACACCCTGCCATAACTCTACCACTTGAATCCTGAAACAATCTCTCACCTTGTGGCTAACATCTCCACATTGAAAATAATCTCTCTGCCGATGTGGATGTAGAAAACATACAATACGGATTCTATGAGACCCACGAGTATCGGAAACGCTCCCATGAGAAGCTGGTAATGCAACTGAACTGGCTGACGCACGATTCTCTATCGTGCCTGAGTCCCTTAATGAATCTACGGACTCGCCCTCTAACTGAAGCAACCAAGTGAGGTGTATATTTGGACAACTCACTGAATCTGACGGCGTACTCCAATGGTGACATAGCGCCCTGACGCAACTGCTCAAACTCCGTGCACTTTACATCCCGACGGAACTGGGTGCAACCTCAAATAAAACATCTTCGAAAACTGAACCAATGCTAGTGAAGCTAACTCGGCCAGGTTACCCCAACTCATATGCCGCCACTGCTGATCAACCCACTACTCTAGATGTGTGACGTGACAAAAGCAATCCCGCTCGTCTCCACAATACCCGAAGTACGAAGAATATGGTGACACTCCCCCAGAAAACCCTGAGAATTACCCGCTGCCAATCCACTGAAAGATAGAAGGGTGTTACTTTCAGTACCTCTAAATTCCAAGGTGCTCTACCTCTGATGTTGCTGTCCTAACCACGGGCTGAACTGAAACCACATGTCGTGCTTCCATGACAACTGGAACTTGACCAATATGATCTCGCTACTCTGGAGTGTAGACGGTGTGAGTCTGAACTCCTCCCCTGATCCGTGAAGCAACTGGTGCACTAGAATCAATCATGCCTGAGCCGATGTACCAATTGTACTCAAAACTACGCTCCGGTCTTCTGAAGTCCGGGGTAGCAACAGGCACCTCCAGTACATGTTCCCCAACTAGGACTACTGGCGATTCCCCAACGGCTGCTCTGGTAGGCATCTTAACTGCGGCACGTGCTCCTCATTGGCCTCTGTCTCTGACCCTTGTGACATTCTCTTTTGAGTAACATCATCCGAAACCGCCGCTCGTGTCCTCACCATCGGTGAGAGAATGGAATGGTAATTTCAAACTTTAAGATCAATGAACTCGCACGATAGGAATGAAGGAAGTGAAATTGTCCTGATAGTTCTTTAGCCTCTCGAAGGTAGGTACAGACGTCTCCATACCGATCCGTAAGACTCTACCAAAATCGCGTATGACTCGTAGCACCTATGAACCTAGGGCTCTGATACCAACTTGTCACGACCCAAATTTCCCTCCATTGGGTCGTGATGGCACCTAGTCTTAGGGACTAGGTAAGCCTAACATTTCCACTGAACAACAACAATAATAAAGAAATTTTACAAAATTTCGAAATAGAATTCTTGACAGAGTTTACAATTTCCCAAAACCCGGTAAATACAAGTCATAAGCTCTACGAATCTTTCTATCAAATCTAAGTACAAATGTCTAGGAATAAGTAAGTACAGTTGAATAGAAACAAAAAAAGAAGGTGACTCCGAAGCCTGCGAACGCAGCAGCAGGTTACCTTGAGTCTCCTCAGCAACGATCTGCGCAGCTACCAACAACAATAACCTGAAGCTGCACACAAAAATGTGCAGGAGTGTAGTATGAGCACACCACAACGGTGCGCAGTAAGTATCAAGACTAACCTCGGTGAAGTAGTGACGAGGACAAGTCAAGACCCACCGGTCTAATTCTCAAAGTAATTAACGATACGATCAAATAATATGGAAGGAATTTCAATAATCACGATCAACGAACAACATAATAGGAATACGCAAAGAGAATGGAAGGAATGCAATCCAAATGGCGGGAAATTCAACCCAATAAAAACACTAGCAACTCAACACTACATCAATTTATTCACGTCAGGCCTTAGCCAATAACTCAATAAAAATGGTCAAACCTTCGAGTGAAAACCTTTAATTCGTGAGTTCATTTTGAAAAATTTAAAGATATAATCATTTCGGAATAGAGAAACTTCTTCTTTGAAACATACTTTCTNATATACTTTCGAAAAGAAGTCCTTTAGACATAACTTTTCCTGGAGATAATTGCTTTTCAGCTATACTTTTCAATATATATATATTTATCTCTTTCGATTCAAATCTCCTCAATCATAAACTACCGGAACTCAGTCCGCCACTCAGAATTTGTCATGCAGTGCAATACAGGGTGAAAGCTCCCGGATCTATGTATGTAGTCCTAATTTAAATATGCGATGCACTACAGGGGGAAAGCTCCCGGATCTCTATTTGTAGTCCCAATTTGAATATGTGATGCAATACAGGGGAAAGCTCCCGGATCTCTGTCTGTAGTCCCAATTTAAACATGCGATGAAGTACAGGGGGAAAGCTCCCGGATCTTTGTCCGTAATCCCAATTTAAATATGCAATGCAGCCACTGGGGAAAACAACCAGAATGCGACAGAGACAACATATATTGCCACAACCGGCATGAAAGCAAACGAAGCCGAATACAAAGTGCGATGAGCAAATCAATACAAAGACTTAAATCACAAAAGTGGTAACAACTCGCTCCTAAGAAATAGCCACTGAGAGGAATGCCAAGCACAAAGAGAGAACAACATATCGTGGGGAAGACAAGACAAATATATCAACTATTCTATACGTTCAAGTTCGCAACCAAGAAACCAAATCATCCCGGCAAGAGAAATCAGCTATAACCAATCTCACTTAGACAATTAGTTTCGCCGAATAAACTCAGTTTGAACAATGCTCAGTAAATAGGCAACATATGAAGGAAGACATAGCATAACGGTAGGAAAAACAAAGTCTTCATTTAATTTAATTAAGATCATATAAGAAACAAGGAATGCTAGGCAAGTACTTCTAACTTGAACAGGAGGAGATGAGATTAGAAATCAGGAAATTCAGATATAACAAGTTCAATTCATATACGGGGAACATAACGACCCAAAAATCCCTAAAGAGCAATCTATTTACAAATAAGTTCGAGTACACTCTCGTCACCTCGCGTATGCGGATTACAATCAACATAGAAGACTCAATCCTAAGGGGTAGTTCCCCCACACAAGGTTAGGCAAGATACTGACCTCAAAGACGACAACCCGACACTCAAAAATAGACTTCTCGGGCGGGAAGGTCTCCGGACGGCTCAAAATCAATTAAAACAACTTCAAAATACATATAAAATGTATAAGGAAAGATTCTGAATAATAAAGTTTCAGTCTTTGCAAATTTATAAAAATCGACCCAAAAGTTGACCCCCGGGCCCGCACCTCGGAACCCGACAAATTTTACGAATTCCGATTACCCATTCCGATACGAGTTCACCCATACCAAATTTATCCAATTCCAATAACATTTGGTCATTCAAATCATGAATTTTTATCTTTGAAGTTTTCTTTCAAAACCCACAATCCCCTCACCTCGAAACACAATTTTAAAAACAACAACTAATTCATGAAATATATTTAATTCTTCTGAAAGAACACTTACCCATTCGATTTGTGTGAAAATCCCACAAGAAATCTCCCAAAACCGGGTTCTAGAAGTCAAAATATGTTTAAAATGGTGAAACCCCCGATTTTGGAAACTTATAATCTGCCCAGGCTTTTAAAGAATCGCGATCGCGGGGATCGAGGCGCTATTGCCCAGAAGGGAAATGAATCTGGCTTAAAATGCTCTACGCGATCGGAGAACAGCTTATGCGATCGCGTATAAGGAGTAAGTTAGCTTCTGCAATCGCGGACGAACTATTGCGATCGCAATGAAGGAAATTACTGGGCGAGTCAGACCCTCTATGCGATCGTAGATCCTTCTATGCGATCGCACAGAAGAAAACCAGATGACAGTTTTCAGAAGTTCAAAATAGGGAAAATGGACCCGGAACATATCCGAAACACACCTGAGGCCCCCGGGACCCCGTCCAAATGCACAAACAAGTCATATAACTTAATACAGACTCGCTCGAGGTTCCAAATCACATAAAATAACACTAAAACGACGAATCAAACCAAAAATCAATGAAATTTCTCAAAACTTCTTTAAACATCAATTTTTTGCATTTAAGGTCCGAATCACGTCAGACTAAGTACGTTTCTTACCAAATTTCACAAATAACACATATAAGACATATCAAACCTTTACCGGGATCCAGAACCATGATACGGCCCGATATCACAGGTTTCACCTCAAATTTTATTTTCAAAAACCTTTATATTTTCCAGAAAACAATTTTCTTTAAACATTCATTTCTCGGACTTGGGACCTCGAAATTCGATTCCGGGCATACGTCCAAGTCTCATACTTTCTTACGGACCCTCCGGAACCGTCAAATCACGGGTCCGGGTCCGTTTATCAAAAACGTTGACTGAAGTCAGCTTTATTCAAATTTCTAATACAAAATTATCATTTTTATTATTTTTTTACATAAAGGCTTCCCGGCTACACGCCTGGGTTGCGCACGTAAATTGAGGTGAGATTGAAGGAGGTTTTCACGACCTCGGAACATAGAATTAGCTAGAAATATACGGGATGACCATTTGGGTCATCACATGGCCGCTTTTGCGGCTCCGCACCTACGGCCAAAACCTCGCAGGTGCGGTTACACTAGGTGACAGCAGCCCTCAGCGTTTCTTCCAAGTCCAAACTCGATCCGTTAGCCACCCGAAATCCACCCGGGCCCCCCAGGACCCCGTCCAATCACACCAACCAGTTCCAAAACACATTACGAACTAACTCGAGCCTTGAAATCACATCTAACAAATGCTAAAATCACGAAGCATGCCCTAATCCGAACTTGATGAATTTTTAGAACTTCAAACTTCTTCCTTCGATGCCGAAACCTATCAAATCACGTCCGATTGACCTCAAATTTTGCACACAAGCCATATTCAACATTACAGATCTACTCCAACTTTCGGAATCGAAATCCGACCCCGATATCAAAAGTCCACTTCCGGTCCAACTCTTCAAAAACCTTCAAATTTCTAACTTTAGCCAAATGTCTCCTGAATGACCTACGGACCTCCAAATCCACATCCGATTGCGCTCCCAATACCAGAATAAACATACGGAGCTATTCCCAGACTTGGAATCCCAAACAGACATCGATAACATTGAAATGCACTTTAACCCAACTTTATGAAATTCTTCCAAAAATGTTAACTTCCACAATAGGCGCCGAAATGCTCCCGGGTCATCCAAAACCCCCTCCGGACATACGCCCTAGTCCAAAATCATCATACGACCCTGTTCAGACCTTCAAATCCCGATCCCGAGGTCGTTTCATCAAAAATCACACTTTAGCCAATCCTTCCAACTTAGAGCTTCCGAATTGAGAACTCTCTTTCCAAATCAACTCCAAACTTCCCGAAATTCAATTCCGGCCAGGTGTACAAGTCATATTACCCGAAGTGAAGTTTCTCATGACCTCAAACTGTTGAATGATGCGCTAGATCCCTAAACGACTGGTCAGGTTGTTACAATCAAACTCAAAATTTCTTAACTTTACTAGTCACTCAACCAATGATAAAAAAATACACCCAATCCCCTCGGGGCCCCGTCTAATCATACAAACAAGTCCCAGAACATGATTCGAACTTAGTCGATGTCTCAAATCACATCAAACAATGCCAAACTATGGATCGCATCTCGAATCGAATTATGAGTTATGAAAATTTCAAATTCTTTAATTTGCGTCGAAGCGTATCAAATCAATCCGGAATGACTTCAAATTTTGCACACATGTCATAAATGACATTACAGACCTATTCCCCCTTCCAAAATCAGAATCTGACCCCAATATCAAAAAGTCCACTCCCGGTAAAACTTCCCTAAAACCTTCAATTTCCAACTTTCGCCAAATGACCCCGAAATGACCTACGGACCTCCAAATCCACATCCGGACGCACTCCTAAGACCAGAATCGCCATACGAAGCTATTCCCATGCTCGTAATCCCAAACGGACATCAATAACATCAAATTCCACTTCAAACCAAACTTATGAAATTCATCCAAAATGCCAACTTTCCACTATAAGGGCAGAAACACTCTCAGGTCATCCAAAACCCAATCCGGACATACTCCCAAGTCCAAAATTGTCATACGAACATATTGGAACCTTAGTTAATTTTTCTAACTTTAAGCTTCCGAAATTAGAATTTTTCATCCGAATCAACTCTGAACTTCCCGGAATTCAATTCCGACCAACGTACAAGTCATAATACATGAATTGAAGCTATTGAAGGTCTCAAAATGCCAAACGACACCTCGTGCACCTAATCGTGCCACCACAACCCAGTTGAGCACATTAGCTCGAGCCAGACTGAATATTCTTCTTTTTATGATTCAATAAGCCTTAGAACCAAATTCCAACATCTGGAATTCTCCACGAGACCCGATCCTAACGCATGTACCCCGTATCAATCTCCACACGTTGAACCAACAGATGATCAAGCACCCATGATGATGCCACACAATTCACATCATAAGTTTGTTGCCCATAATAACATCCTCCGAATACAACAACTGCATTTTTACAAATTTGATGCTCGTAATACACCTCATAACACATATAAGCCATGTTTCAACTCTCGCAATACTGTCACGACGAATGAGATGTGTAGAAGCTCATAACCATCTGCCGAACCAACAATTCATGGAGCCTTCATCCTGAAAAGAACCATTAATCCATTTTGAACGGAATAGTGACACCTTCTCTTTAATTGCATACCTCCGATCGCATTCCAATAACCTCGTCTCACACAGTAAAAGCTGCTCCGGCAATAAGCCACCTCAAACACTGATTGAAATCCCATATGAAGCCATCAATGCACAAATAAGCTACAACTCGAATATGACACCTAAGGAAGAACGAACTCTGGAAAAGAACTATTCAGCTCGCGTAACAAATAAAACGGCCATCAAACACCATGAGCCCTTCTTAGGGAATGAGAAACAAAATAAAAAAGAATGGATATAGGGAATTGTATTCAAAATTTCACTGTTGCGGCATGCAATCCGATACGCACATGATACCATTGCAGCGTGCCACCCGATCCAAACATGATACCGTTGGGGCGTGCAATCCGTTCCAAACAACGTACCCGTGGCGACGTACCACACGATCCATACATGATAATAAACAAGGAGGTACTCATCAAGCCATAAAGATTATACATACGAAATATCTGAATACCGACCACGAGCACACCAAGTGCAAAAATACAACCATGGGAAGACAGATATCTCCATACGCTACAAAACCCAACCACAACTAAGGTGCGGTAATAAACTTGCATCTTGAGAGCCATCTTTCTCATATAACACCACAAGCTGCACGAGACCACAATTCAGGTGAGAATAACCAAGCTGTATCACAACCCACATGGCACAACATAGTATTACATGGAATAGCTGACGACGGGATAACATCCAACGCTCGAAGACTCCTCCATTAGAAATGCTATGTTGAATGAACACACCCTACTTGGTGTAGAGCACACATCCACATTTAGAACCATCAACGAACCTCAAGCCGATTTTGATCATACGGTACTGGGTTTAGAGGATACACAATGACCTATCCATGACACACAAGGACAACCGTCAAATCTGGGACAAACTCACACGGTCTACAGCCGAAGGAATAGAATGCTTCTCAGGCATAAACCCTCACTTTATCGATAGTACCACAATCTCAATGGTTTTTTCAATATTTAACAGTCAAGTGACTAACATGCCACACGTATACAGATTTCTTCGTGGAATACGCTCCCACGACCTTCCATACCAGGTAGAAAGGTTCGCACATCCATACCATCTGACGTTCTAATTCTGTAAAGCGAATCAAAAATCCTCAAGTCAATACACAAAGCCTCTTCCACAGAACACCATTATTAGGTGTCACTAAAGAAAATGCCAGCTTACTCTGAACATCTGAATTCCCCCTGATCATCCAAGCTCACGACATCTATAAACACCCAGCTGTGACCTTGACCTTCAATTTAGAGTCCTCATACCGCTACGCGATAATACACGTATTCACCATAACCCTTGAACGTCTAATGGAATAAGCACTCCATTTGCTAGAAACCTTTCACTTAGCTCATTTCAGAACAACCAATGCAACACGCAACTGAATTCTCAAATCGTAGAAAATACAAACCTCAAGTCGTGATCTAACTCGCCATAGCCCTTCCGGAATCCATTTACACAGCAAAGCCATTCGAATCAAATACCTCCCAAATCAGCCAAGTTGTGGTGGAGCTCAAGACCAAGTGTACAACCACAAACTACATGTATAACTTCACACGCCGAAGGAACTGACCATTGCCACAATCATGGTGATTCAAAAATTACTAACTGAACCAACTTCTTCCAATTTATTCTTGACTTGCCTTAGAAATAATAAAAGCTCCATTTAAAAACATAACGAACTCAATCCGCACTCATCCCGAATGACCCCAATCACGAGAACACATCGTCTCAATACTCATGAACCATCTCATACCCTCCTCAAGCGCACAATAGCATCTCCAACTGGTACACCTATTCTGCAATACCTTCCGCGGATCCGAAGCTATTTCGCCCTTCCCTCCAATATTGTACTGCAGACCCGATGATAACATACAACACTCCAAGTACCTTTCCTAATCCACTACAAAAATTTGATCCTTAACCACACAACGAACCTGAAATCCTTAGGCACTACACTTTAATTCTTGAACCCACTAGGACCGTTGTTGAGAGTCACTCACTCTGACCTAGTCCCGAATAAGACCAAACTCCAACGCCCTAGTAGCATACGAACACCCCCTCAAAGAACCAAACGATCTAATTCGTTTCCTTGTACATCACATCCACAAGAAGCATAAACTCTGAGCCTTACAAAACCTGAACATGAATCAGCAAGACCAAATATAGCACACATTCCTTAAATCCTTTGCTCGAATGACCACTGATGTTTTCTTTCCTTAGTCATAATAACCCACCCATACACCGATAACCAGAAATCGCACAAGCAGACAACCACGCGATCCAATCGTAGATAGTGGGGCTCCCCCACTTAGCTTGAAGCTACAATTACATGACCCTGGAACCCACCAAGATTCCCCTTTCCCAATTTCCATGATCTCGCACAATTAACCTGCCAAACTTCTTGTAGTTTCTTGTTAGAATTTTCATGAACCTTCCGAACTATCAACCAAAATCGCACATTCGACTTTCCGCCGGGTAGTAGGTCATCTTTCTCGAGCCACCAACATTAGAAACACCGATTTGATCCCGAAACCGCTACACACCGCTATCTCTGACAATCGCATCTTAGGCACCATTTCACAGCACCCTGCCCTGTAAGCAAATCAAGGAGGCAATAACACCGCGAACCGTTATACTTCAAACAAGGACAATGACACTACATCACAGATGAAAATTCCACCACGTTCGAAAAAACCAAGTCTCGCTACTCTATCAACCCAAACCTGAACATTCATAGTCCGATTGCCTTTCCTTTGTTAAATGCTAAACCTGTAAATCACGCGCTCAGAAATTCTCCTTTCAAGTCATTCACTGCGTCGACACATAAACGAGCACCCCACCATTACATCAATTTTGCAAGATAACAACCCAAGAACATCATAGCAACATGTGCATAGCCTCAAAACCATAAGACATTTAGCTACTGAGATGAAATGATAGAACATCCTTCTGCAACAAGACGATAATAACTTGCTCGAATGCGCAGAGAGAAACATCCTGCTCCACGTCTGTAGTACCACTGCAACTCCTTGGTGCCCAATTTACACGAGTGTTCAACATCGTATAAGAATGAGTAGGAAGGAAATAAATGCAGAAGCCTGGAAGGAATCAAATCGCACGATGAGGAATCAAGTAGGGAAATGCTCCTAACAGCCCTGTAGACTCCTGAAGATAAGTACAGACGTCTCCGTACCGATCTGCGAGGATTTACTAGACTTGCTCATGACTCGTGAGACCAAAGTGAACCTAACGCTCTGATACAAAGTTGTCACGACCCAAAATCCACCAAGGTCGTGATGGCGCCTAACACCACTGTCAGGCAAGCCAATAGTGAATGATTAACTTAATTACTCATTTTACTATTTGAAATCATAATTTTCATTAATTAAAGAGTGTGAAATAGAATTTACAGGGTAAGTGATAATATTTACACGAACTACAATAATGAACAATCCCGTAAGAACCCCCCAAAACTGGTATCACAAGTGCATGAGCATCTATTAATGAGTACAACAATAATACAACATTCGTGTGAAATACATGTTAGACGGAGAATATAAATAACTCTTATGGAGACTCCGTATGCTGCGGATCGTATCAAGGAAGTGCAGCTCACCGTAAAGTCCACGTAACAGTTGCGCTTCTACATCTAGAGGACCACCAGAAACATATATGTATACATGCACAATAAGTTTAGCATGAGTACATAAATCAACGCGTACCTAGTAAGTATCTAGCCTAACCCACAGAAATAGTGATGAGGGTTCGATATTGACACTTACTAGTGGTCCAATATGGTAAAATATAGTAAGAAGGAAACAGATATGGGACAGAGTAAATAAACGAGATAAACAAGTATAAATACGTGGTACAATCCTTCTGTCAACAATTAAACTCAAACTCTCGATTAGTAGTTACCTTCTCCAACGGTGTTTGTGTGTGCGTGTGTGTATATATGTATATATATATATATATATATGTGTATATATATATATATATATATATGTATATATATATATATATATATATATATATATATATATATATATATATATATATATATATACATATANTTCAAATCAGGAAAACTCCCAGATACACTGGTTTTTTAACAAATAATACGCACGATTCCATAGGATTATTTTATTGAAATATCGGGGCGTACTGCCCGATCCCATCATAATCTGGTATATAACCATAGATACATCTATTAATTGTCGAGGCGAAGGACCTGCTCTCATGAGAGTGTGGTACATAATCTTGCCGAGGTGAACGACCCGACCCGACCCCATAAGATGTGCGCACTGTCGAGGGTCGAAAGACACGAATCATAGATGTATTTATCCTGCCGAGGCGAACGGACCGGTCCCATTAGAATAAGAAACTTTGACCGGTCCTTGACCCCACTCACGAAAGGACATGTGAGTTATATGGAGCTTTGAGGAAACCTTTCGATGAGAACGCATAACGCTGGAGAAATTCATAAGAGGAGTAAAATTATTCGTGGCTAATCACGAAGTTCGTCGAATCTCTACAATAGCGAGTCTATCGCTCTACACAAGTCTAGTCTCAAGTCGTAATGTTGCATAAAGGAACTTAGTAGGCAAGGGACTGCTCAAATAGTACAACTATAGCATGGTATGAACCTAAGTCTACCTGAACAATAACATGGATTTAGCTACGTATGCACTCTCGTCACCTCGTGCGTACATAGCCCCCGCAACAAGTAGCATATATCAAATACATCACCTAGGGGTAGTTTTTTCCCTCACAGAGTTAGAAAGAAGACTTACCTCGCTCGAAAGATCCATAACCGGCTCCAAAGCTTCTCTAACAACTTAAGTCAATGCCCGTCGATCCAAAAACTAGTCAAGCAAGTTTCAAACCAATCAAAATATACTCTAATACCCATAATCAATCAATTTAAACAATTCCCAACCCCGCTCGAAAAATCAATAAAGTCAACCCTCGAACCCACCTGCCCGGATTCCGAAAAATTTTAAAGACAAACTTTACCTATAACACCACGAACTCAAATATATAATTTATTCCTAATTCCAAGTCAAATTTCGTGGTAAAAGTCCAAAAATATCAATTTCTAGGTTTCTTTCAAAATCTCACCGTTTCTACTAATTTTAATGGTTAGATCCTTATGGAATCCATGTGGTTAGCTAGTAATATGTGGGAATTACTTACCTTGCAATAAATGATGAAAATATCCCCTTGAAGCTCTAAAACAATCGCCCAAACCAAGAGAGAAATGAGCAAAATTATGATTTAAAACAATCTACCCAGGTTCGCATTTGCAGACAAAAACTTCGCATTTGCGAATGAATAGTAAACTCCAATGAACAGTGTTCGCAATGTCGATGAACAGTGTTTGCAATTGCGAATGAACAGAATGAACAGTGCCTCACTAGAAACCAGCAAACCCAAACTTCTCCGAAATGATCCGAAACCACCCCGAAACTTATTTCAGAACCTCCCAGACACAAAATATATATGAATTTCAATCATAAAACACACTACGGAGCTGCTTGCACACTCATAACACTTAAAAGAGGCCGTCTTGACCCGATATTGACCATAGCCAAACTCCAAATTTCTTAACTTTACTAGTCTCTCAACCAATGATAAAAAATACACACAAGCCCCTCAGGACCCCGTCAAATCATTCCAACAAGTCCCAAAATATGATACGAACTTAGTCGAGGTATCAAATAACATCAAACAACGCCAATCTACGGATCGCGCCTCAAATCGAATTATGAAATTTCAAAATTCTATAATTTGCATCGAAGCGTATCAAATCAATCCAGAATGACTTCAAATTTGCACACAAGTCATAAATGACATTGCAGACTTATTTCCACTTCCGAAATCAGAATCCGACCCCCAATATAAAAAAGTCCACTCCCGGTCAAACTTCCCAAAAACCTTCAATTTCCAACTTTCGCCAAACGACCCTGAAATGACCTACGGACCTCTAAATCCACATTCGGACATGCTCCTAAGACCAGAATCACCATACAGAGCTATTCCCAAGTTCGGAATCCCAAATGGACATCGCTAACATAAAATTTCACTTCAACCCAAACTTATGAAATTCATCCAAAATGCCAACTTTCCACAATAAGCAACGAAACGCTCCCGGGTCATCCAAAATCCGATCGGGACATAGGCCCAAGTCCAAAATCATCATACGAACCTATTTAAACCTTCAAATCCTGATTCTGAGGTCGTTTCCTCAAAAGTCAAACCTTAGTCAATTTCCAACTTTAAGCTTCCGAAATTAGAAATTTTCATCCGAATCAACTCTGAACTTCCCGGAATTCAATTCCGACCACAAGTACAAATTATAATACATGAAGTGAAACTACTCAAGGTCTCAACCTGTCGAACGACAAGCTAGAGCTCAAAACGACTGGTCGGGTCGTTAAACTCTATCAAAGGAATCTAATCAAACAAAATAAAGGAAATTTTTCTAAGGATCAGCTCCTATAATTGCGTCACCTATCTAGGGAAAACAATCAATTTGCAACTTATTAATTATTCTGGAATAATATATATTTAATTATTGATAAAATGACCCCGAAACCACTTAAACTTGCACCCATTTGCTATCTCGCTAAGTACTCATATATTTCTCATTTGAACCTCCGACTGTCCATATATATCAATCGCATTGACTTGGATGACAGGTTAAATACTTAGCTTTTTATTATTTCACACATATAATTTGTGGGGCCCACCATATTTAGTCAATTTTGAAAACTTCGACTTCCCCTACCTCCATCTGTGCTTCTTCCCCTCCCCTACTAGTTTTATGGTTTTTTCACCACAATCAACCTCAGACCAATAATTTTTTTTTTCTTTTTGTTCTTCAAAATTTATAACAGCTCCACCAAACCAACACCATGAACCCCTGGTTTCATGCATCCTCATGGTTAGAATTTATCAAATCTCCTTCGATGAGGATCTCCACTGTTTAAATCATCATTCTTGCTTTTCTCCCATTATTTTTTCGAAATTCTCTCTAAAAAAACTTAAATCAGGAAACTAAAAACTCACAAATTAAAATTACTGCAGCCGTCACTATTACTAAAGAATCAACCTCAACTCTACAAATAGTAGTCGCCACCATAATCGGTTGTACATAACCCCAACAGCTATAAGACACAACTTTAATTGCCCTTTGTAATTGATGGTTTCAGGAATTATAAATTCTTCTATATCATCCTCATAAGATTTGTGGAAAAAGCAAAAAATGGTGAGTGATGATGGATCTGAAAGCTTGAAGGAGGAAGAGAAGAAATTAAAAGAAGAAGATAGGTTTTCTTTCTTTTTAATAATTTTGATCCTTCTTTTTTATTTATTTTTCTTATTTTAGTACTTTTTTTTTGGTCACAAATGATTGCACGCTCCTTATGTGCGTAATAGACACTCATTTGGCCACATCAATACTGTGATCGCCATGTGTACATGGTTAATGGTTAATGGTTAAATGGGTCTATTAATTCACAAATATATGAGTTTGAATATTTAAATGGGAAAGGTATAAGTTTGTTTATAAGCGTGAAGCAGGTAGAGAAGACAAGCCTATTAATTAATTTCAGTAAAAAGATGAAAAGCAAGCCTATTATCTTAGTAGCCCAAATAAAATTAATCTTTTAAGTCGATTTTTTTGGAATCGGTGTTCATATTGAAATTTTAGCGGATCAAGCTAAATACTTAATTCAAGGTATTATAAGATGAGTCTTGCAATTTTAGGAGTCTATTAGGATTGCTTGGAAGCTACTTTACAAAAATCCTAACTTAGAGGCTACTGTAGCTCGCAAATTGAGGTCATCTCAGAAAATTCCATAAATTCTAATGATATTCAGAACATAAAATAATGTCGTGATCAATAGATGTTCTTCTTGATAATCAAATACTTCAAGAAAAACATCCACACAATGATCGACTTTCGTGGAGATCAAATAATCTAGAGGGATCCGCATCATCCTACGTTTGAGAATACATTGATCCAGCCCTCGAATCACGAAGAACAATTCGAATGAAGAATCAAGAGAATAAACAGAACTGTACCTGCATTGTTTATCAATAAAATCACTCATCTTTTACGTTTGTGATTGCAATTTTTTATATATATAAAAAATTTATTGCAAACAAATTGGCACGCCCAGTGAAACTACTTCTACACTTCATCTCTTCCTCCCGCGAGTTGGAAACTATAAGTTCCATAATCAACGGTTGCAATGGTCTTCAAAAAAAGCAATAATGTTCCAAGGATGTTACAACCGCTGCATTTGCTGATCTCAATCACATTGACCCGATCATTTAGCGTATATTCAAGGCTATTGGCAGGGGATGCGACCACAAGTGAGACGCATTTGGCTAAATTCGCAAAGCCGCAACAAAGAAAGAAGTGCCAATTAGTTTCTCACTTGCAACGGACAGATCCCCGAGGCCTTTTGTATAGATTTTTAGAGGCGGCGCCCAATTTATATTTCCCTCATGAGATTTGAATCCTTAAAATTGTATTCGTAAGTTGCCAAAAATACAGGAGGAGAATTCTGTTATTTGAAAAAAATAAAGAACCAAAGTTTTCCATAACCATAAGGTGTTGTGGCTGGTTTTCCAGTTCATTCTTTTCCATGGAAAGTTAAGTGTTGGATTTTGGCTCCTATTTGGTCCAACGACTTTCTAATTTCAAGGGAATCATATTATCTGTTTTCCAAGGTATGAACGGAAAAAAATTAGAAGGTCAATTCACGCTAAAAAGGTGAAGTGTTTTGGTGTTGAGACACGATAAAAACATGTCATTGTTCTCACTGGTACTTCAAATTTCGTTGCTGAGGTTTTGAAGCAGCGGACATTTGTAAACATTCCAATTTTAACGGATCAAGCTAAATCCTAAATTTAAGATACTAGAAGACGACTCTTGCAATTTTAGGAGTCTATTAAGATTGCTTGGAAGCTACTATACAAAAACCCTAACTTGGAGACTACTCCACCCTAACCCTAGGTTACTCCTATAAAAAGAGTTGCATATTCTCTTTCTAAACATCTCGCCATCTCAGAAAATCTCATAAATTCTCGGGATATCTATAAAGGGATCAAGACTGTTTACCTTGAAAATGGTATTAACAATTATATTTGATTTGTGGTTCTAAAAATATGTGAATTATTCTAACACTAGTTGATTTATCGGAAGTAATAAGTGCAAGTAAAGAAAATGAGATAAGCAAACCAATAGTTGTCACAAGATTGGGGCCTCGAGCTCACTGAAACGGGGAGCCTCGAGGTCGGAGAATAACAATAAATGAAGACAATAAATGAAGAATACTAAATGATGAGCAATAAAGATGAGAGACAGTGTTGAACACGAAAAAGAGCAGAGAATGTTCTATTGCAGTGAATGTATTGTCTGTTACAAGAATGATTGGGATACCCTTTATATAGGAGGGGTGAATCCCAACATAGTACATGTCTAATTAATACAGAGAAATACTATTGGTACAACTATATAACGGCCTTGTACGAACCTGTACTATTTTTGCAGACCTTATCAGCTCTAACCACGTGTTCTTGGGAAATTCCCGCCTTTCCATGACGGTCATCGATTTTATACTGCCTCGAGGTAGGCCGCGGCGGGCCTTCGATATACTCTCTCGAGGTATGCACTCCGAGGTCAAACTTTGGACCATGTCTTGAGCCTTTCGAGATCAGACTTGAAATGCCATAAAGGCCTTTAAAATCGGATTCCCCCGATTTTTTCCGTATACAGATAGTCCCCGCGTTTCTTAGAGTGAAATGATAAGAAACGATTTTGAATTCTTGGCTCTTTGATATTCCCCTCGTGACGTCAGCCACGTGAGGTCAACAATTAATGTAACAAAAAGGGTTATACAGAGGTCATGTCAGCGTGGTTTTCGAAAAGCCCACGAACCGCTTTTGCCACCTTTTCAACTCCTCCAATACGCTTAGAGCACTCCTACAAATATTTCAATCCTTCATCTTTCATACTTTTACCCTTTACAACATTTTCAAACCCTCATTAACAATTTTCTTCTTTCACCCCTTCTTTGCACTCATTTCTTCGTTGGTTTCTTCTTCTTATTCTAAAACTTCTCCATAGCCATGGCCAAAACTTCTAAAACAATACCTCAAAAAGAGAAAGCCCCATCTTCTTCACGCTCGTCTAAGAGAAAAATAGCAGTACTTCCTTGTGTTGAGGAGTTCATCCCCGGGCCCTGTGAAACGTCATCTGATTTTAAGGTTAAAAAGCCTTCTTCGGTAGCGGGCCGCTGTGAGCCCATGTCTTGATATGTCAGTCTGGTAACCGATATCGAAAAGGTGAAGGTCGACTGCCGTCGGGGGAAGGCGCTGCAAGTGGAGATCCCTTTACCTGAAGAAGGTATACCTACCTATAAAGTCAGCTTTCTCGGCGTATACACGTATCCCTTAACCTTAGGTCCTGCAGACCCTTCTTCTCCACCAATAGATCCAGTGATCCTCGATTTTTGCCGAGAATAGCGAGTGACGCTCGGCCAGATCTATCCTTCTTTCTAGCGAATCATCTATCTAATCAGATATTTCTCGAACAAGGTCGAGGGGATGCCTTTCACCCTTGACCACCTGATTAGACTGTATAGCCCTCGTCTGTATCATGGTGGCCTAATTAAACTACAATGTCGATCGTCGAAGGCATTCTTTGCTAGCATCGATGAAGAAAAGGATATAGGGTGGATGAGCCGCTTCGTTCGAGTCAGGACCTCGGACCTGATCCCTGCCGAGAAGATGTCGTTCCCCGAGGAATGGAATATGAGGCGTGAGTGTCGATTTATCGAATATGCTTCTTTAGTTGGATGTTTTATTTTCCCTTTTGAATTTTTTCTCTTCTGATGACGCAGCCGTTGAGTGGTACCCTGGTGCGGTCAAGGACCTTTCGAGCTAGGTACGACAATTAGATTTCATCTCCCCATATGTTAATCGCGTTTGGCATGACTTGGGCAAAACCCGATGGGAGGCCAAAAATCATGGTAAGTTTCTATCACTGTCCTATCTGAACTCCTTAGTAAAAGATTTCTTGGTGGCATATTTAACCTTTTGTGCTTATGCAGGCCTTGATGAAGCCGTTTTGATGAGGCCGCCTCCACCTGGCGAAGTGGAGACCCAAAAGCCCGCCAAAGATAAGAAGAGAAAAAAGGAGATGCCGACGGAGTCCCCGAAACCAAAGAGAGTCAAAGCTCGAAAATCTAGGGACGATATGACGGCCTTAACTTCGGAAGCTGCTGAGAGTCTTCGTGATGAAGACGAAGATGATGACAATTGCCCAGTGGTACTTAGGGGAAAGCGAGGCATTGATGATTCGAAGGCTGCCGAGCCAGAGACTGCTGAGGAGGCCCTCGAGGAGGGTTTGGGTGAGGTCCCTGAATCGATCATCGGCCAGGATACATCTTGTTCCGATGAGCACTGAGTTGGCGAATTCGGGGGACCCAGCTCTGAAACTCTTCGAGAGAGGGCCCCGATTGGGGTAACTAACATAGGTGATCCTCCGCCAGGCCCGTCGTTCTCCTCAGGACAAATACGGGATGCTCAAAACAGGGGAACTCCCGACGTGGGGGCATCTTAGGGAGAGAATGATATATTTGAAGATTATTTTGCCGGTGTCGAGGAGGAGCCTGACCTCGATGCCATAGCCATTCTCGAGGATGTTGAGAAGCTCCAGAAACAGGTAATAACACTTGTGCTTTTGAGTTTTGATTCTTGTTTTTCTAACCTCTTTCCTTTGTGTTATAGGTCGTGATGATTTACGATCGGGCCTTCTCCAAGTTATGAGCCGAGCTGACTCATTGTGAGGAGGAGCTTGGGAAGCTTGTGTCGGAGTCGAATGAGCTCAAAAATCTATATACCCGGAGGGAAAAGGAACTGAATAAGCTTCGAGCGGGATCCGAGAAAGTGCTCCTGGAGCGGGCCAAATTCTTCAAATATGTAGCTTAACCTTCGAGGGTTTGCTTTCTATTTTCATAACTCAGTGTTCAACAATTTGACTTGGTTTTTGCAGATCAAGAAGAAGGATGACCTAGCGGGGCAACTTCGGGAAGTGATTGTGGCTAAAGATGCTGGGATCCTCGACTTGAAGCGGAACATGGACAACGTGTCCTCTGAAATGGACGCTCTTCGAGAGAAGCTGACCTCGGCCTGGCATCTTCTTCAGGATGCAAAAGAAGAGGGTCACAAATATAAAGCGCTTCATGCTGAATCGGCCGTCTCTCTATCCACAGCCAGGTCTGAGGCCGACGCACTTATATCCTCATACCGAGAAGATGCTGCTGCCGCAAATGCTTGATCCAAGAGGATATCTGAAGAGGCCGAACTCAAGCTGACCCGCGCCCTCAGGCATGCTCGATTAGAAGTTCGAAGGTAGGCATTCGAGGAAGTGCATGTCAAGGGTTTCGATCTCTCTACCAAAATCGAGGAAGCGAAGGCCTTAGAAGAAGAGCCGGCAGCACTGATTACTTCCGATGAGGGCTCTGCTAGTGGCTCGGAGAGAAGTGAAGATGAATACTAGGCCCTTTTTCGTTCTTTTTATTTCTTCTTCTTTCGGGTAACGGCTCCATGTGAGGGCTTTGTAAATGCATTCTTTGTAAATGCACTCGTGTAAATACGCCTTTTGGAATACAAAGAATCTTCTTGTTTTGATTTTACTTTGTATTGGTGCCTTCGATGTTCCGCCTTTATGTGCTTATTCAAAGGTCGGTTTGAACTTAATTTCACATCCTTCGAGCTTGGCCTTAGTGTAATAGAGACCCTTAAAATCGGGCTTCTCTGATTTCAATCACATACCTTCCTGAGAAGGGATTGATAAGAAAACAATTTGCTTCTCAGCCCCTCGAGGCGTTGTGCGGTGACGTCATTCTTACGACGTGACTGCGAAGTGACCGAAGTGGGCTGCCGGTTCATTTCCCCAAAAGTCATAACTGCTTCGTCAGAGCTGGTTGGATATCAATATCAATGAATAGTCGCCGCTTTCCTCTTATATATACTTTCTTTCCGTTTCATTAAGATTTTTACTGCTTTGTGCAACCATCTTCTTCTGTAGAGTTCCTTTCTTCCACCATTTCTGCCGTATCAATTTAAAGCTTTCAACGACATTTTCATCTCCCCTTTCTTGTTTTGAAGCGATCATGGCTACAATATCCAAAGTAGTTCATCAAAAAGAGGGAAGCCCCACCTTTGCTTCCCGCCCGGCCAGTGGTACACCGCCGATGCTTAGCGAACCAACCTCGAACTGCTTTGCCATGAAAAAAGATTTCACATTAGAGAAAACCCTTAATGTCCCTGGCCATACAGAACACGCCTCAAGGTATATTCGGTCAATCGAGGAGAGGCACCTCGAAGCTGTGAGGAGAGACTGTGGATGGGGAGAAAAGGTAGTACTGCAGATACCCTCTTGGGAAGAGGATATTATAGGCCATGTAGAAGGGTTTCTGAACATGTATACGTACCCCTTTACGCTGGGTCCTCTTGACCCACTCGTGCTCGAGTTTTGTCAAAAGTATCGAGTTACTTTGGCTTAGATCCATCCGTCTATCTGGCGGATCGTGCTGATGATGAGATTCTTTACCGAAAAGTCCGAGCTTGAGTTTACTCTTAGCCACCTTATTAGGATGTATCGACCTCTACATTTTCGAGGTCCAATTAAACTACGACGCCGATCCATCAAGCCCTTCTTCTCCAGAGAGGACGAGGACAAGGATCAAGGGTGGATGAGTCGGTTCATTCCTGTGAGGACCGTCGATATCATTCCTGCGGAGTTCTTGCCGTTCCCCTAGGAATGGAATTTCAAACGTAAGGAATATGCTGTACTTTATTACTTTTGTTCTCAATTTTCCAGATTTCATAAGACCACTCCTTTTCCTCTTCCACAGCGGCCCCGGGAATGCCAGACGCGATCCTCGATCTCGCGGAATGGGTTCGCAAATTAGCGGCTTCTTCGAACTACGAAAAACGCAAGTGGAGAGAATTGTCGTAGGGAAAATGGGAGGCAAAACACCATGGTATGTGCTATGTAGTTCCTCTTTTAAGGAAAACTTTTCTTTATGTACATTATTTTTTCTGCGGCAGGCATCGGCGAGTTATCAGAGATGAGACCGTCCCCTCTCGAGGAGGAGGAAAGTCCTTCGGCTTCACAGCCGAAGAAGGATAACAAAAGGAAAGAATCCTCGAGCGACGAGGATATTGATAGCAAAGCAGGACCCGTCCGGAGGCGCAAAAAGGATGCAACCATTGACGAAGGTCTCATATTCGTTGGTAGTTTTGTGGATGATATTGCTGTCGAAGAGGATGGTTCTTTGCTGATTGCTCGAACCAGGAGGCCTCTCAAGACCGTTAAGCCCGTTGGACTCGAGGCCCCTAGCCTCGAGGGAGAGGCTCCAAAAGAGAAGGGGGCGAAGGTCCTTCACTACCTAATTTGGCAGCTGGTTGCGGGACGTCAAATAATGCTCCGAGGAGGATGGGCTCCGTCGCACCTTTGCCCGATCAGACACTACTACAAAAAAGTCCTTTGGCGCAATACAATATGGCTTTAGCGGCAATAGTAATAGCCGCTATATCTTTTACCAGCCATTTGTCTTTTGTCGCTGAAACCGGGGTCGGCAAAGTTTTTAGCGGCTATTCTCGCAAACGTTGGTATAAGGTATGTTTTATTGTCGCTAAAAGTTATTATCTTTAACGACAATTATTTACGGCAATTGTAATGGCTACTAAATCCGATCCAAAACGGCTAATTTTACTTCTTTAGCGTCCATTATTATAGCCGCTACATTCAAAATAATTAGCACTAAAAATCTCATCTTTAAGGGAAATTGTTTGTGGAAATTATAATGGCTACTAAATCCAATCCAAACGGCTAATTATACTTCTTTAGCATCTATTTTTTATAGCAGCTAAATTAAAATAATTTCCACTAAAAGTTCGCATCTTTAATGGCAAGTATTTTGTGGCAATTAAAATGGCCATAATGTGAGACCCCATGTGTTTTTTTCTCTTCTCTTACGTAATATACGTAACGTGGCGTTGTTATATTAGGTATATCTGATTAGGTATAGCACATTGGGAGAATAAGAATGAAAATGTGTGGTAATATAAAGGAACTAAACTAAAGATTTAGGTCAAAGGAATCCCTTAAACAAAGGTTCGTGGTTAAAGAAATGGCTCGGGTAGCACCCCGCGCTCAGAAGGTTTAATTTAACTTGCACCTGTGGGATAAGACTAAGAGTGTATAATACGCTAAGAATAATGTGTTATGAGGTATTATAATACCACACTGGTCACATGTTAATTTTTGGAGTCAACCAAGTTGCGAAATAAAGGTCGGCAAAAGTTATCGTAAATTTCTCTAATAAATTTTCTAAACTTTGGGTCAAATGTATTAGATCATTTCTCCCAATATATAAAGAGTTATGGAACCCACAACCTACTTAATCGAAGGTCTACGAGTCTAGTTCTCAACCAAAAATACCTCACATCAAACCTACATCGGAGTAAGAAGTTATGACTGTTTTACCACGGACTGTCCGGACTGAAACTGGGTTGCGAATCGGGTCGGGTCAAACAAGTAGTATAAGTCGGAAAATCAGAATTTTAAGACCACAAAACATTTCATCTTCGTCCCAAAACAGTGAGAAAGCTGAAGAGAGGGTTCAATGGTGTTATTGAGTGATTAAGGTGCGTTTTTAACGATTTCTATCGTTAAAGTTTACCCCCGTGCCTAGAAATGCAATCTCTACGCTTTGCAATCGTTTTCCCCTTCTATTAGCTGTGTTTGAAGCTATTTTTGGAAGATAGGAATTTGTTGTTCTTGCTGGTTCTTCAATATTTATACTTGGTTTGCCAAGTTAATCATCTTCGGAGTCTTTTATGATCGTTTTTACAAAGTTCTATGGAAGTTTCGTCAAGTTAGGGTCATATGAAAAATCTGCCGATTTAAACTCAATTATGAACTGTTTATAGGTGCGTATAAGCTGAATATATATAGTGTTTGTGAAGCTTAGGACGTAAGGAACAACGTTCGTGAAGGAACTACCGGCATTCGGACGTTCGTTGAAGAGGTATGTTAAGGCTAAGCTATGTCCTTCCTTTTAGCACGAATTCTGGGAAATTCCTAAGACATCAAATGTGATATTTTACTATTCTATTGCTAGAAAGACCTTATGTGAAAGGAATTGGGATCGTAGCTGAAGTATTTTCATGATGCTAGTAGGTTTATATTCCACTCGTTCGGTTAAATAGGGTATTCGACATCTATATATGTCATTTTGTC
>ML322796.1:5833-10921 GCA_005239505.1 Nicotiana paniculata
TTTTATTCACCTCGATTTGCGTGCGCAGTCCTGCCGTGAATCCAGAAAGCCTTATGTGAAAATATATGAAATAATAATTTTTGAGATTTAAAAATGACTTTTAGTTGACTTTGGTCAACATTTTGAATAAACGGACCCGGACCCGAAAGGTCCGTAGCAAAACATGGGACTTGGGCATATGCCCGAAATCGAATTCCGAGGCCCCTAGCTCGAGAAATAATTTTTTGATAAAAATTGTTAGACTGAAATTTAAAAGGATTTAAAGAAATTGATTAATGTTTGAACTCGTTGATATCAGGCCCGTATTTTACTTCCGGAGCCCGGTACAGGTCTATTATAATGTTTAAGTCGTCTGTGAAATTTGGTAGAAATTGGAGTTGATTTGACGTGATTAGGACATTCGGTTGAGAAGATAGTAATTTTGAAGTGTTCTTGAGAAATTTATGAGCTTTGATGCTAAATCTGTAGTTTTAGGTGTTATTTTAGCGATTTGATTGCACGAGCAAGTCCGTTGGATGTTTTTAGACTTGCGTGCATGTTTGGTTTGGAGCCCCGAGGGCTCGGGTGAGTTTCGGGTAGGCTTCAGGATGTTTTATACTTAGAAATTCTGTTGTCTTTGCTGTTGCTGGTGCACAAGTGATTTGTGCTTCGCGATCGCCAAGCCTATCTTGCGATCGCGAAGCCTCTCTCGCGATCGCGAAGTGTAAACCAGGCTGAGGGAAAAATCCTTCTTCGAACGCAAAGCACTGGCTTTCTGGCTGCAAAGCATCGCGAACGCGAAGAAGACCTGTCCAACGAATTAAAAATAGAACCTAAAACGGGAATTGGCCATTCTCTCTTATTTTCAAAGCCAAGAAGGCTTAGGGGCGATTTTCAAGAGACAAGTTCTTCCCTAAAGTGTTGGTAAATGATTCTAAACTACTCTCTCCCAATTATCCATTGTTTTTCATCAATTTTCAACTAAAAATCTAGGATTTTCATGGTAGAAATTGAGGGTTTGGGTAGAAATAGGAAATATTGTATAATTGGAATTTAGATATCGAATTGGAGTCGGATTTCGAAACTAATTACATATTCGGGCTTGGGGGGTGAATGGGTAAACGAATTTTGGTCTGAACCTCAAGTTTGAACCAAGCGGGCCCGGGGTCGATTTTTAAAACTTTTTTTGGAAAATTTTGGGAAATCAGTAATTATTCATTAGAGTTGGTTCCTTTAGCGACAATTGATGATATTAAACTAATTATGATTAGATACAAGTGAATTGGAGGTAAATTACAAAGGGAAAGCTGTACTTGAGCAGTGAGTGGCCTGCGAAATCGAGGTAAGTGTTGTGCCTAACCTTAGCTTGAGGGAATAGGTATTGTGTGACTACTTGCTACATGTTTTGTTGCTAAAAGCGATGTATAGGTGACGTGACGAGTATCTATACGTTGTAGTCGAGTCATAACATGCGAGTGAAAGTCGATTCTTGTTATTCTTGTAGTCTTAAAGTCTATTATCCATGCTTATTGTTGCTTTTGAACTGTTGGGGGGGTTGTATCCGGTTCCACCGAGATGGATAACATTTTGAACATTGATGTAAGGTTGAGATGTTAAATTGTGAAGGTAATTATGATGAAATACTGATTTCTTGTGAAAATTTCTCTTTATCTAATGATTCTGTGATTGGTGAGGAAGAGTGTAAAGCACGAAGGATGATGCCGTGCATACTTTATTTATATTGTGAGGAAAAGTGTAAAGCACGAAGGATGATGCCGCGCATAATTTATTTATATTGTGAGGAAGAGTGTAAAGCACGAAGGATGATGCCGTGCATAATTTATTTATATTGTGAGGTTGAGTGTAAAAGCACTAAGGATGATGCCGTGCATTCTTATTTATAATCTGGTAAGATGAGAGTAAAAGCACGAAAGGTGATGCCATGCATTCCTATTTGTTATTTGGTGAGGCTGAGAGTAAAAGCACGAAGGGTGATGCCGTACAAATTTTCTTTCTATTTTAGTTGCTTAATTTGTTTGTTTGTTAATCACTGTTTATTTCTGCCTTCTCGTTTTTCTCACTCCTTATGTTGAAATTCTCCATCGTATGTCCCCTACC
Organism: Nicotiana paniculata; assembly: GCA_005239505.1. NCBI lineage: Eukaryota > Viridiplantae > Streptophyta > Magnoliopsida > Solanales > Solanaceae > Nicotiana > Nicotiana paniculata. Next base: position 7,931 of record ML322796.1, read on the forward strand.
CATTGATTGCTGTTTCAATTATTTATTTGCATTTAATTTCAGTAGCATGATTATATATGTCCAGGTTTTATGTGGTATCCCGTCCTAGCTTCGTCACTACTTCGCCGAGGTTAGGCTCGACACTTACTAGTACATAGGGTCGGCTGTACTGATACTGCACTCTGCACTTTCGGTGTAGATCCAGGTTTAGGTCCGAGTTGAGTTCGCGTTGTAGCAGATTATTCATACGGAGACACGAAGTAGATATGCCGACGTCCGCAGATTCTTGGAATCTCTTCCTTATTATTCAGTTGCTGTTTTATTTAGTTCAAAACAATTATATATTTTCTTTCAGCCAAATACTTGTGATGACCCAAGGGGTCATTTTATGAATTGAGACTCCGTTCTAGGCTTATTAGCCATAAAAAGACTAATTTTAATTACCTCAATTTGCGTGCGCATTCCGGGCGTGAAACCGGAAAGCTTTTATGTGAAAACATAAGAAATAATAATTTTTAGAATTAAAAGTTTGTTTTAGTTGACTTGAGTCAAAATTTTTAGTAAACGGACCCGGATCTGTGTTCCGACGATCCCGAGAGGTCCGCAGTAAAATACGGGACTTGGGCGTATGCTCGAAAATGAATTTCGAGGTCCCAATCCTTAAAAATCAATTTTTGAAAGAAATTATTTTGCTGAATTATTAATGAAATAAAGAAAATAACTAATTTTTGAAACCACTAGTATCGGGCTTGTATTTGGTTCCGCAGCCCGGTACAGATTTTTTATAGTATTTGAATACTAAATGTGAAATTTGGTGAGAATCGGAGTTTATTTGACGTGATTCGGACATCCGATTGAGAAATAGTGAAATTGAAGTGTTCTTGAGAAAAAAAATGAATTTTGAAGTTTAATTCATAGTTTTACATGTTATTTTTATGATTTGATCGCATGAGCAAGTCCATATATTATTTTTAGACTTATGTGCATGTTTGGTTTAGATCTCCTAAGGCTCGGGTGAGTTTCAAATACGTTTGGGTTGTGTTGTGTTTGTTTTTTCTTATGCTTCGACGTCGTTTCTTCAAGCATGAATGATCAAATGAGCTCCGATTTCTGTTTTGAATGAAGTATTAAATCCGTATCGTAATTACGAACCCGTAGAAAAAAGAATCGTTGAATTTGGACATTGTATGAGGATTTTATGGTCACTTTACTAAAGTTTTCAGATTTTTCAAAGTAATTACGAAATTACCACTGGCATATTTAAAAATCTACACTATTTGCAATTCTTATTCATTATAAGGTCAAATTGAGTGATTCAAAAGTCTAACTTGACCAGAATTTTACAAGGAATCCGTTGGAGACATAAAAATCGAGTTTCAGTATCGTTTGGTATGAGAAACGAGGCAGAATAGCTGGCAGAAAAATATATAAAATTAGGGTTTGTTCATTCGGTCATATTTTGAGTTGGGGAGCTCGGAATTGGGCGATTTTCACCATAGAGATTGGGTTAAGTGTTCTCTACTCGTTATTTTTGGTTATATTTCAATTACCCAATATTTTTCATCACTTTTAAATCAAAAACTAAGAATTTTCATGGTAAAAATTGAGGGTTTGGGTAGAATTAGGAAATTTTGTAGAAATCGAATCTTTACCTCGAATTGAGGTCGAATTTCGAAACTAACTGTATATTCGGGATCGTGGGTGAATTGGTAAACACAATTTGGTCCGAACCCCGAGTTTGGACCAAGGGACCCGGGGTCGGGTTTTAACTTTTTTTTTGAGAAAATTTAGAAAAAATTATAATATTCAGTAAAGTTGGTTCCTTTAGCATTAATTAATGATATTAAGTTAATTATGGTTAGATTCGAGTGTATTGGAGGTGAATTCAAGAGGAAAAGCTATAATTGAACAGTGAGTCGCCTGCGAAATTGAGATAAGTGCTTGGTTTAACCTTGACTTGAGGGAATAGGAATCTCCAAATTAATTGTTGTGTGAAAATGCATGGGTGTGGTGTATAGGTGAGGTGGCGAGTATCTATGCACCACCAAATTGTCTGCTTACATGATCCCTTCCCCGTTTTCAATATTTAATTGCTCAGGTTTTAATTGTTTCATGTCCATTGTTGTTTTTATGATTACTTGACTTGTTAATTTATTGTTAAATCTGGTTGTAATTATTTTTGAAAAAGTATTAGTGTTTTCCTTGATTTTATTGTGGCACTTAAAGATTGAGTAGGCTGACATTGTTTTTACGAGATATATATGTATTCCTGCCAGTTCCAATTTTTTTTTGTGATAATATTGATGAGTTTATGAGAAGTACAGTTTTCTGTTTACAATTGTTGAGATAAAAGTGTTGTAAAAGGCTTGACCTGAATTGTGAAAAGTTGATAAATAAATAAATCGATAATGATAAGGGCAAACAATTGATAGTGATAAGGGTGAACATTATGATAGCGATAATGGTGGACATGAAAAAATAAATGATAGTGATAAGGGTGGACAAAGGAAAATAAATGATAGTGATAAGGGTGGACATGAAAAAATAAATGATAGTGATAAGGGTGGACAAGAGAAAATAAATGATAGTGATAAGAGTGGACAAGGAAAATAAATAATAGTGATAAGGATGGACAGGTGGGATCGGGTTGCACGTCGCAACAAGACAGTGATAAGTGAGGATAATCATGTTTTACTGATTTTTATTACAAAGATTTGGAAGTTTATTGTTTTATCCTACCGTTTTACCATATCTTGCACAGTTGGTTATTTTAAATTTAAGTTTGAAAACTTGAAAAGTTGTGTCAAATTTTGGTGACAGCCGAGGCCTGGAACATGCGACTCAGTTATTTTATTCTATTCATTGTTGCAGTTATATTTTCTTGTTTGCCTAGAATTATTTTATTACTTTATTATATACATATATTTTCACATGTTAAGTTATAATTGTCCCGCCTTAGCCTCGTCACTACTTCGTTGAGGTTAGGCTCGACACTTACTCAGTACATGGGGT
>MDKI01051678.1:0-33649 GCA_005239505.1 Nicotiana paniculata
CATAAACTATGCCTATTACAAAAAGGCACACATTTAATATGGCATCGTGCCTATTACAAAAAAAGGTACGAGTAGTCTAAAGCGTTCCACATGCAAAACTCGAAGGTAAAACTAAAACCTCAAAAAATGAAGCATGCAAAATACTTAAAGAGTAAAACAGAAACTCAACAAAAGTCGAACTAACATTTATATATTAAAACGGCTAAAACTAAGTATTAACTTATACTTATCCGTATAAAGTTTTTATAAATTGTGGTGCCCCTAAGTTGTCATTTGGGGACTTTAATGAAATCCAAATTTACCCTCGATGGGACTGGGCGTAACCACCAATTGATACAAAGAAAAAAAAAGGGATGAACCAACTAAATCTTTTCAAGAGAGGGATTGACTTCAGTGGCAGAAGGAGCAGGAGCAACTAGGGATGAAGAGGCATGAGCAGCTGGAATCTCACCATTAGGTAAAGAGAGGTTATGACATTGTTGAGCCTTCTCCATGGCTTCCTTAGTTTTGGCTATTTCACCACTAAGGTCAAAACCCTCTTGACTCATTTCAATAAATGTGTCAAGGCGAGAATTCATGTACGCCCAGCTCACATCGACAGCAGCCACCTCTTCCAAATCTTCATAATCCTTTGCCCATACTTGAAGCTCTGCTCTAAATCTGTCCGTCTCCGCTTCCACAGCTTCATGGGCGGCCCTTAATGGTACAATCGACTCCTCCAAAGGTTGATCTTTGTCTAAAGACTTACGAAGGTCTTCTTGAGTACGAGTGAGTGGTTGCACGAGCTCTCCTGAGTATTCTTCCTTCTTCCCCAACAAATTTTTCAAATCCCTAATCTCCTCTGATGCACGGGACAGCTGCTCAGCGAACGAAGATTCCAGAATACTCTTGTCTTTATCAGCTTGACTGGAGGAAGTCTTCTCTACTGCCAGTTCTGCTGCCATGAGTCTCATCTGCCGCTTCAAGGTACTCCTTTCCTCTTCTAAAGCATCCATGTCAATCCTTAGGCTATCATACTATGCTTTGCAATTATCAACATCGACCTGCAACTCTTTTGTCTCTTCGTCCGTGTTTGAAACCCTCTTCATAAGATCCATGCCTATAAGGTTAATCTACAAGAAATAAACCAGTCAAATACGGTAAATTTCATAGACGAAAATAAAAGAGGATAACTTGAATCATACTTTCAAAGAAGTATGCACGACCTCGTTGGCCCATGTAAGAGCACCGTGGCTGGCTAGCTTGGATTTCTCAGATGGACCTATCAAAGGCTTGAGCCACACTTCGGGCTCACCCATATTCTTTAAAAGGTTCCCCTTAGCTGGAACCTCAATTAGCACATGCCGCATCTTTCTGCTGGAATACCCTACTTCCCTAACGGAAGGCATGGAAGCAGGCAAAGATGAAACAGCAACAGGCACGGAGGGTCGAGGAGCTGGAGAAGCCACGGGCAAAGCAGCAGGCATAGAGAGTTGAAGAGTTGAGGAAGTTACGGGCAAAGCAACAGTAGAAGTTGAAATAGCCAAAGGAACAGACAAAACATCTTCTCTCAAAGAAGCAGGAAAGAGAGCAGCCAAAGGGACGTTGTCAGGAGCAAGATCAACACCCTCATGAATAGGGGAATGTGAAACATCATCAAGGACAGGGGGCTCAATCACAGACACGGAAGGCAAGGTTAAGGAAAGCTCATCATCTAAAACCACTCGCCTTCTCCGTGGCCCGTGCACTAAAGCACCCTCTTCTTCTTCTACGGAACGAGACTCACTAATCTTCCTCTTCAAGGAAGATGAACCAACAATAATTTCCTGGGCCTGAGCCAAGGACATCTTCGGGATAGATGAAGCAGACACCCCACGAGCAAAGAACCCTATTAAAAGGGAAAATTTTAAACGACAAAAGAAAAATGACTCGAGTAAGGAAATAAGCAAGAACAAAAGCTTCACTTACCGTGGGTCTTTACTTGCCAACCATACCTCCCAGCGAGATACTTCCAAGATCTCTCATCTGAAGGAGCAACAGACAATAATTTTTCTACCCAATCACGAATACCAGAGACATTCTCAACAGTATTCATGATTGCTGAGAAAAGAAAAAACAGATACGGTGTTAATAAAACATCTCAAGTCAAAACAAGAAAAAGTAAATGTGAGCTAAAGCATACTCACGTGTGCGATTCCATTTCTCAGGGAAGGGAAGATTTTCTTCACCCACTAAACCAACGGTGGGTACAGCAACATACCGAAGGTACCAACCCCTATCTTTGTCATCTCCAGGGGTTACCAATACTCTTTTGCTTCTAGCAGTCAGAGTGAAAACCCCTTCACGAAATAAGGTAGGAGAGTAGAGATGAATAAGACGATTGAAAGTAAAAGGAACCGAGGCTAAAGAAGCCAAACTCCTAAGACATGCGACAACTCTCCACACAAGCGGACCAACTTGTCTTAAGCAGATATTGAAAAAATGGCAAAACTCAATTATAACTAGGTCAATGGGGGGTCTAAACCCTAGAGCTAAAAGATACCTATAAACAAAAGAATATCCCATCTTGTAAGACGTTATTCTTTGATTACTATTAGGAATATAGACAGGAAAGTCAAACCTCCAAAAACACTCCCTACGAACAAGGGAAATCTGACTCTCAGTTATAAGGGTTGGATATCTTTCGACACTATCAAGAGAAGAAGCTTGGTCTACAAGAACTTGACTATCCCTAGCAAAAACAAACTCAGTAGGGACAATTTCATCGACTCCAAGTTCACAAAGGCGTTCGCCTCTACCTCTAGACAAAGACCGAGAAACCCTAAACCTCGGAGAAACGAGAGATCTAGTGGAAGGAGAAGGAACTATCTGAGAAAAATAGTAGCCCCTCGAAGGAGTGGATCCTAGACTTCTAAGTCTAACACCCCTCCGACTCCTAGTCGGAGCAGAAGATGGCGTTAAACTTTCAACATTTATTACTCTTTGAGGTTGGTTTGAAGAAGACAAGTTTACAAAGGAAAAGAAGAAAGTTCTTTACAAAAGACAAAGTTAGAAAAGTGTTTCGTGGAAGCAAAGAAAAGAAGAAATGTATTTATACTTGAAGACAACCGCCAAACATGAAGAAAAAGGAAAATAATGATGAAAAGTCATAATTGAAGATGTCACTTCGGGACTGGCACAGCCGCAAAAAGCCCTAAAAGGTGCCGAGTAAATGCAGAACCAATCCGAAAAGGACACGTGGTATGAGCATTAAATGGAAGTGACAAACGACGCCTATGGTGCAGAGAAGGATACAGTGATTCGAGGAAAAGCGTCGGCAAAATATTCCCGCCATAAATGAATATCCACTTACCAAATATTTATTGTTAAATATATGGTAAGTGGGGGGACTATCTGTATTGGTAAAAAAGAGTTTCACACGTAAGCCAGTTTTTGAGAACTCAACCAGTCACGTGGACACAGGAAAATGTGACAGCTGGATGTAATTCTTTGAAGAGGTACGTACAAAGAGGCACGATTCAGTAAATCCTCGAGCTTATCAGCCACGAGAAATTCAACCTGATCAAAACAGGAGAGAGGCACGGTCAGAATGAATCTAGACAAAGCTACAAGCAGATTCAAAGACCCATAATTGATTACTCGAACGATATGTAACCGTACCCCCAATTACTGTTATCCTTTGTAACGCCTCATTAATGCCATAATTAGTCATTAATGAGAAACCATAGCAAGAGTCGTACGTTGTAAGAATCCCCTATATAAGGGAGGGGAATATAGCTTGTAAAGGCATCTGATTCTCGAATATACTTGACTTCGCTTTTCTATTTTTCTGCAATATTGTCCGTTAATCATTTTCTCTATTTCCTTTATTATCAGTAACCCGTATTCATCTTAAAAATAAGCTTTAGTCAAAGGGTCTAATTCTTTGGTTAAACAAGATCTTCGAAAGACAAAACTTTATCTTGGTCTGCAAATTGAACATTTGGCAGACAAAACTTTTATCCATCAAGATGCCTATACAGAAGGGATATTAAAACGATTTTACATGGACAAAGCACACATATTGAGTACGCCAATGATTGTTCGATCATTTGAAGTGAATAAGTACCCGTTCCGGCCTTCAGAAAAGGATGAGGAACTCCTTAGCCGTGAAACACCTCATCTTAGTGCAGCTGGTGCTTTTATGTATCTTGCTAATATTACAAAGCCTGACACAACACTTTTTATTAATTTACTAGCAAGATATAGCTTTTTTCCTACAAGGAGACATTGGAACAAGATTAAGCATATATTGCGATATTTAAAGGGAACTCTTGATATGGGTTTATTTTATTCTAACAAAAGTAGTGCACATATTGTTGGTTATGCAGATTCATGTTATTTATCTGAGCCCTATAAAGCTCGATCTCAAACAGGGTACGTATTGTGGAGGTACTGTCATATCATTGCGCTCCACAAAGCAATCTATTGTTGATACTTCTTCAACTCATTGTGGATGTTCATTTATTACTTTGCTATAGGTAATCTTCGAAGAAGATTATCCATATATACAAGCAGCTGATGCAGGCAGGTTGCAAGCAACTCAATGAAATGACTTGCAGCATCTTCTTGTTAAACAGGAAGGTTGCGAGCAGCTCATGCAGACAGCTTACAAGCAGCTCAACAAAAGCCTTGCAGTTGCTTCCTGAAAAGCCTCGCAGTTACTTCCTTTCTTCTATAAATAGAGGAGTTTTCAGTTTATTATGTACATCAGTTTGAAGTTGAATAATGTATCAATCGCTCTTTATACTTATCTTCAGTTTATTTACTTTACAGTCTTTATTTTATAACAAAAATAAAAATAATTTAGCTACAGTAGTATCCCAAAAAAAGGGAAGGGGCTTGGGGGGAGGAGGGAAGAAATAAAAGACGGCTAAAAGTCAAGTCCAGATAATTTTCAAACTAATGTCACTTACAAAACTCCAAATGTCGAAACTGAAAAACTGATTCTAACTATACCGCGTTTGGACGCCTCGCTAACAAATAACTAGTCAAACTAAATTGTAAACTAGTAGTCCACCCAAATACCTTACAAAATTGATTCTTCTAACTGATTTTTCTTCATTGTCAATGAAAAAGAAGAACTATTCTAACTTTTAAAAATACATTAGTTGATAAAGTTGACTAAAATTGAATAGTGACTAAAAACCTAAAACTGCTAAGTGTCACTACCCCAACCTATGTTTTCCAAATGTTTTGACATTTTATAATTGGTAGTTGAGATCTCTCCACTTGATAAGGGGTCTTGAATCTACACTTTTGAAGCTCGATTAATTTAGTTTCGCTCTTGCTTTGGAAAGTCTGGTTTAAGGATTAAGCGCTTCCTGTCTAAAGTAACTTCATTCATAAAGATACTTGATTAAGAATAGATTGGTACTTAACACCGCACCACAACTTTTGCTGATTCCTAGAATATTTTTCACTTTCTTATTTCATTGCTTTAAAATACAACATCCAGTAGAAGTCTATAAGCTTTTCATCCCCTATTAGATATCATAAGTTAGCAATGTATTGGTCAAAATTTGGGTTGAATTTAACGACCGCAAATGGACGTGGTTGAGGATTAAGTCGATCACGACTCAATGGAGAGGAGTCATCTAAAGAAGGGTTATTGCCGAGGTCGAATAAAGAATGTACGAAAGTAACGGTGTAATAAGTTTAGAAGAGAAAGGAAATATTCCCGCTGGATATTCTTTCAGTTGTATTTTTTAGGGTTCCTTAGGAATATCTCCTATAAATAGAAAGAGATAAAGAACAAAAAGGATCTTCACTTTTCTGATAAGAGTACATTGTAAAAGTTGACTACAAAGAATATACAAAGTTTGTCTTGTCTACTGATTTCATTGTTCAATATTTATCTTTTGCTTACAAAATCCAAGGATTTCTTGTCCACCCATGTGTGATAGTATTCCACGTTGGTTTCAGGAAGGAGAATATCCAAGTCATCTAAACATTTGGGTCACAAAACCCTCCTCATTATATTTATTGTCATTTTTCACATTTATTGTGCGCTTTCACTACAACATTTATTAACAATCATTGAATATCTTGAAGTTGGTAGTCAATATTATCGGGCACGATCCTACATTTTTATTATATCAAATTTGCTCATCTAGCAGTTTTTATATTTAACTAGGATTCACCCTCTGTTTTCTCATTAATTTATTTTAAAAACATGTTTAACACTTTTTGGTAAAACAAGCAAAAAAATATTTAGTGGGCATTTGGACATAAAAGATGTAAAATTCCAAAAAGAAAATGTGAAAATTTTCAAGTGAATATGGTATTTAAATATCAGAGATGTGTTTGGACATGAATATAATTTTAGGTTGTTTTGAAGTTTTGTGAGTGAGTGAAAATTTTGAAAAACAACTTGTTGGAGTATTTTTAAATTTTCGAAAAATACCAAAATTCATGTTCAAGTGAAATTTGAAAACTTTATGGCCAAATACTGATTTTGAAAATAAAAAAAAAAAATCGGATTTTGGGGTTTGCGGTAATTAATGTCGGGGGAAAAATATTAAGGTCTTGCGTATAACTACAGCTTTTATGTGTGGCTAAAACAAAAGTTCAATAAACCTATTATTACATATTAATTATGTTAACAACATAAAAATTTACATTGCTACCGGTCAGTGCATACAGACGCGGATCTAGAATTTAAAGGTGGTAGGCACCACAGTTTCCTTTAATGTACACCTTGTAATAACTAATATAGAATTTGTTAGGAACGTATATTAGGTCAAGATCGGTCTCTTTTGAGGAATTTTATATAAAAATTATATCTCAAGTATATAAAGATAAACATAGTAATTTTAAAAAAGGAATCACACCTTTATTATCAACCGGACAAATAATGGAGGGACGGTGTCTTTAAACAGAAAAAATGAAAGAAAACAAAAACAAACAAACAAAAAAAAAAGAATTACATTGCGAAAGTTGGTAGAAGACATTAATGTGAACAGTTATGCATAAAAGTCAATAATACAATCCTTCTAGGTTGAGTTAGAGTATCATTTTCTTAACTTTGGGGAATAATCCAATAATTTACTTGAGAACAAAGGGTCCACTCATATCATTGACCTGATTTCAAACGTTATACGACTACACGCAAACATAAGACGAAAATTCAAAGGCGTTAAAACATTAGAATAAGTTATCTTTGTCATCTAAGGGAAGGTTCAAATTTCAATGGCGACAAAAAATACTAAGTAAATCCTTTTTATTTGACTAATCTTTAATGGACATAATTAATCGATGTTTGTGTTTACGAAAGATAATATATACTCGTAAAATATTTGAGGTGTGGACAAAGAAGGGCAGTGGGATATATAAAAATCCTAGATTCATACAGGGTCCGGGAAGGGTCGTAGCACGAGGGGCGTGATATAGACAGTCTAACATAATGCAAGCATTAATGGCTAATTATACAGCTCGAACACGTGATCTATAGATCGCAAGAAGACAATTTTACTATTACTCTACGACTCGAAGTGCGGACAAACTAGAAGAAACACTATCGCCCTAAAAGATACTAAAGCAATCTATGAATGGTGTCAAATGCGCAGGTTGGGTCGGATATGAGCGGTTCAACAACAGGTAATGCAAAAATTAAAAGATTACCCGACCCTAAAAATTCATTATCCAGCCTAACTTTTAATGATTATTATAGATGAATAAGTGTTTTTTCAATCTATTTTGCCACCACTCACGTGATTAAAATAGTAAATGGTTAATCAACAAGCATAGACTAACGTACAAAAGTGGACATATTCTTTGAATTTGTTTCCACTTGGAGACGTCTTACAAGACCAAGTTCCAATTCACTAGTAACTTTGACCACAATTACAAAACCATCTCTTCTCACACACTATAAATTTCACAAGGCAAAAACTCAAAAAAAAAACTCTAAGCAATCATTTCAAAATCATCAATGGAAGTATACAATAACAAGCTGATACAAAAGATGCAGAAAAACATGGGAATAAGTTGCTGGGAAGAATTCGAAGGCGACGACTTTTACGATGAACTCAGAAGACAAGTGTTAATATTGACAACAGAAGATGAAGTAGATGATCAATATTCAAATGAAATCAAGAACTCAAACAAAGTAGAAATGAAATCTTATTCTGTTCTACAACCTGCAGGAGTTCATTTTTCTTGGTCTGGAGATAAAGAGGATAACAACAAAGTTCCAAAATGGTTATCAGATTTGTGGAGAAAAGGCAACAGAGATGAAGTGTTCAATGGAACAGGAGTTTTCATACCACATATTGTCAAATCCAGAAGAAGAAATAAGCCAAGTATGTTTCTTTCCTCATATACCAAACGCCTTGACGTAACTGGTATGGTAAAGTTCAAGAGGTCACAGATTCGAGTAGTGAAAACAGCCTCGGCAGAAGATAAGGCTGCTTACAAAAGACCCTTGTGGTCCGATCTTTCCACGAACCCTGTGCATAGCTAGTGCTTAGTGCACCAATCTCATTTCAATAATTTTCATTTCATCTCTTGTTGCTTATATTTTTATTCTTATGTCTGTCTCCAGGAAGGAAGAATACTGGAAGAGGATAAGCATACAGGCCAGTGGCAGCAGGAAATTGTTAAATCTTAGTTGTTTCAATAATCAAAATAAACCCATTGTATCATATATATACATGTAGACAATAGTCATACAAAACCCTGAGGTTTTGGTACATTAGCTATGTAAAGATTCTTTTATGAATTTAAAAGTTGAACCGCCAAATGCTTTAGAGGGCAGCCGATACCCAGGGTCCGGGAAGGGCCGGGGTCACAAGGTTCTATTCTATAGAATCTTAACCTGCATTTCTGCAAGAGACTATTTACACGGCTCGGTCACGTCCTAGTCACATGGAAAAAACTTTACTTTACTATTGGAAAAAAGAGAAAAAGAGAATTAGAGAAATGTGAGAAGTTTTCTCCATAACCAAAAAGCAACATCAATTTCTACCAGCAGCAAGAAGGATGACAATTTTACATACGATGATTTACTAAGGACTATATTAGAATAGGTGACTAACATTCCTAGAAGAAGAAAATAGCTAGTTATACCTTAGAAGAACCTAAAAAGTAGTTTACAGATCCATCCCCTACTTGTCTCTAAGATATTTTTGAGATGGTGTGGCTCGAGAAAGTAGCCAAGAACTATATGCTGGCATTGTACGAATTCTGAATCACTCACTTTTGAAAGTTGTGAGCTACCATATAATCACTATCTTCACAATTTAGAACTTACAAAATGCATCACTTTTGTAGAGATGAATATTCGTGTTACTAGAGTTGGTCTTTGGGGCGTGCTAACCACAACGAGCTGAGTGCCCGAAGCCTTGACATGTAATCACTTATAACAAGTAGGGCTCGAGCAGCTTGACGAGTGGTCAAGATTCGATGCAATTGTTGCAAAGTTTGTTGTCTAAGAAGATCAGCCTAGCAAATAAAAGAAAATCATACAGGTAAACTCCATTGTATAGAAAAAAATAGTACGGAGCACATGTTATCGACAACTTAAACTAAGGAGGGTTACCTGATAAAGGAAGTTCTCAAGGGTGGCAAGCTTGCCCATTGCGATAGCCATTTGCCCCATATAGTCGGCTACGTTTCCTGAGCCAGCAGGGCCAAGAGACGTCGATGAAAGTGTATCGACAAGAGATTGTTGCAGGGCTTCCATGCCTTGTGATAGGGCATCCTCGGCCTGCTGAGAAGACTGCTGCAAATTACATATGCCCATGAGCTGCTGCTCTGTCAATGGTTCAAGGTGGTTTCCAAGAATCTGTATTTCCAAAATCGGACATCAGTTATAGAAAATAAAAAGCAAAACGCAATGACACCTTAAACAAGAGACTAAGTTAAACCTTGAGAAGCTCAGAAGAACGAAATCCACCCAACCACATGAAACACCTTTCTGCAGGAGTCTTCCACATGCCCGACAGCATATGAAAAACATCTGATTTTGCTCCTACACTCTTTAACTTGAATATTTCGTCATAATGTAACATGACTCCATCAACAAGAAGGCGCAGTTCATTATCTCCCCTGTGAGAATTTACAGCTGATCGGAGATCACTGATAAGTCGTTGATGGTCTTCTAGCCAACGTGCATAGTCCATGTCAAATGCCAATGCCCCTGTGCAAATTATCATAAATTACCCAGTTTTAATGCAACGGCATTATCTATGACAAATGAAATGAATGCTACTAAGGCTGGAAATTTTCTAACCATTTCCACCGGCAGAAAGACTCTGATCCCCCGCATATCCATTAGCAATAAATATGCCCTGTCCAAGAAATTAGCAAGAGAGAGATCACTTATCAAGTCTGTCTGAGAGTCCTCTACTTACCAGTTGCGGAGGGAGAGAGATACCTGTTGGCGGGCTCGTTTTAGCTCCTGCTCTAACTGTGATAGTTTGAGCCTACTAGTCTCCAGCTGTTGAACATATGCCTGTGCAAAACAAAAAACCTTATAATCATTTAAATGTCGAGTATCTAAGAAGACATATTGCACATTGACCAACAATGATCAACAACTTGGTAAGCCTAAACATTCAGCTAAGACTCTTGAGCTATAACAAGAATATCATGTAACGTATAATTGCATAGAGTGGGACTTTCATACACAAATTGCATTTGTTTTTCCTAGTTTTTTAGTGTTCAATTCCATCTGAATGTTATCTAGACTGTGAAGTAATGCATGAGATTTTGTTATCTAGAGTGTTAAGTAATGCATGAGATTTTGTTCGTCGCCAATGTTCACATACATTAACAGGAACTTATTCTGAAGAAAGATATGTGACATCCCACAGTCACTAGCTAAAGTGAACTAAACAGCTCAAACACAACTAGTTCGTAGCTAGTAAATACTGTGCCATAGCCCATAGAAATGTATGGATAAAAGTACCAAAAGCTACCGGATGAGCCAAATAAATTTCAATTAAATTTGAGAAATGTGAATACGTTACTTTTTTCCTCAATCGACTTTTCCTAGCAGCTTCACGATTCTGAGCCAGCCTGCGCAGTGTCTACAAGAAAACTTAGCTTAAGTAAATACGGTTGTAAAATGTAACCAACGGATACAATGGAATGAATAGCCATTGAAAGAAAGAGACAAGAGTAAACAACTACAACAACCTTCTGATCTCCATGCTTTACTTTGGACTGATCCATGGAGTCCACAGCCATTAATGCACCATGTTGAACCCCTTGGCCCTGTCATATAATAAAACAAATAAATGCAAACAGTTCACAATAGGGGTCAGTTTAGATATAAAGACAGCAAATGATATCCAGATGTCTCGACCCCCTCGGGTTATGTTCTCTCTGGGGCTAAAACACCACAAAAGTAGTTGAAAGTAACAAAGACAGCCGGATCATTAATATTCCTTGGCCACTCCCCAATCTGACCAAATCATTCATTAAATTCCAAAGATATTGCTTACTCAGTAATTAATCAATCAATATATCCAATTTATTAACCAAGATTTTGGGGTGACATAAGATCCTAATGCTACCCTACTAGATTAACTTCAAATAAGTGAAATTCAATAAAAAGAAAACTAAAACTCCAGTTTAACATTTTAATCTCAAGATTATTGCCATCGCTTTTTATTTCATTATACATGAAATTATTATAAACTCACCAACCTCTTACAGGGAAGATTAATTATACCGCAATTTTTCCAACCAAACATGGATAAACTCATCTCAAATTTAAAACTGGAATTAATTATACCTTATTCCTCGTACCAAACGAGCCCTAATTGTGCCTCAGTCACAACCAAGTTCGAGTCCGTTATATAAATCCTTACTGTTTGTGTAGCGCCATACAAGAAATAATAACAACAAAGAAGAGACAAGGATAGACTATTGCTAAATGCCAAAAATAGCAATTAGGAGGGGGGGAAGCTAAAAACCTGGTGGTTTCTTTCATCAGTATCAACATCTGTGGAAGTGTCAGTCTGCTGGCTATGGCTATTGTCTGCAATACCAGAATCTGCCCAATTCTCAAAATGACCATTTCCCAAAGTAATGGCACCGCCGCCGCCTACTACACCACCACCACCCACCATTGCTGTTTGTGCCTTGTGCAACATAAACCTCCCCCCTGCTTCCACTCCTCCTGTTTCTGATGACCCCATCTCTGTTGACCCAATACTCTGCACATTCATTCCCATTTTCACACTTCACCTCATTAGTTCAAAACACAACATACATATATATTATATGATATACTCCCTCTTTCCAATTTATGTGGCATAATTAAGCAAGACCTTTGAAGTAAGAAGTTTAGGCTATGTTGCTTAGACTCTCCGAAAATGTTCTCAGGAATGTTCTCAGGTGCGTGTCGGATCCTCCAAAAGTGTCCGACACGGGTGAAGCACCACTTTGGAGAGTGCTCGCAACGTTAAGTTTAAAGTTAAGTGTTTCTAATTACAGATATGAGTCGTTCTGTCTTAAATGGACTAATAAGAAAATAAAGTCACACAAACCGAAATAAAGAGAGTAGTTGTCAAGATGGTTAAATTTTTGTGGGTTGAGGATCTTACCGTATTAAGTTCACCAAACTGCAAGTTATTATTTGAAGAAACTACACCAACATTGTTTGGCCTCATCTCACCATATACACAACCTTTCAAGAAACCAAAAACCCAACTAAAAAGATATACTTTTTAAGGTAACAGTCACACAAGAACTTGAAAACCAAGAAAGACAAAAAAAAATTTAAGTGAGAAAGAGAGAAAACAAATACTATACTTCTGCTTAAATCAACAGCATCTTCTTGAGGAAATCCTGTAGACTGTTCAAGTTCTCCAATATCAGCAAAACGTGCTGCTGCATGTCTACTAGCTTCATCTCCTCTGCAACACATAAAAATTGAATCTTTAATCCCATAATTAACTCATACAAACTTAAAAACCAAGATAAAGTTAAACTCAATAAACATACACAAATTAAATTGAAAACATGGGGAGAAAAAAAATTGACCCATTAAACCATTTACTAAAAGAACTATATAAAAAAAAAATTAAACTACATAAACATGAAAAAAAAACTGACCCTTTATGCCATTTATTCAAACAAGAACTGAAAAACAGAAATTAAACTCCATTAACATGCACAAATCAATTTGAAAACATGAAAGACAAAAGAGGAGAATGGTACCTGAGGTAAAAAGATGAGTGGCAATACATATTAGAATTGTTGTTATTATTATTGTTAAGAGTAACAGTTGGTAGTACTGCTGCTTTGAAAGCTTGCATAATTTTTTTTGTTCTCTATTTTCTCACCACCACCAACTTCAACACAAATAAACTCTTCTTTTCCCAACAATTTTGTCTGTATTTTTCTTTGTGCAGCTGCTTCACATAGTTAGTGAAAGAACACAAGAGCTAAAAGTGAGTGTGATTATATAAGAGAGTAAGAGAGAAACGTTTTGAGAGTGAAAATATTGAAAGCTATCTATTTTTTTTCAACAAAAGATTGTGTATCAGTGAGGTTTTTATTTGCAACACTTAAATAGTAAGGGGTGGTTCGGTTGGAAGACAATTGAGATTAATTTTTGATATTTTTTTATTGATTGTTTGTTATATTATTTTAATTTTATTATTGTTAATTTTACGATTTTATTATAAAATTATTATTTTGCTTTCTGACAAATATTAATTACTATTATTTTTAATCTTACTATAATTTATCTCTGAATTAATAATCAAATCAGTAATAAGACAATATTAAATTTTTATTCCAAAATTATTTTAACTTATCCATCTTATCAAAAGAACTCGATTGGTATGAGGTATAAGAAATAATTAATTTCGAAATTAAATTAAAGATGAATGTATACCATGTTTGATTGGGATAAAGTTACGGTATACTAATTTTAGAATATTTATTTTGAAATTATAGTATTTTCTATCTTTATAAAAGAATAACTAGTCCCGAAATAATTAATGCTGCGATAATATATTTCCAAAATTCTGGGGATAGGTTCTCATCTTTTTTGTTCATTATTGTGAAATTGACCCCTTTACCATTTGGGCAGTTTAAGCTCCCAAGAACACTTTTACTTTTTCCAATATGTTACGTGGAGTATTATTTTGGTACAAAAATGGAGTTATTATGGTTAGAATCCTCATGCTAAAATTTTCTGTGATATTTGTGAAAAAAAGTAAGGCACCAACAAAGGATATTTCTTTGAGCAAATTAAAAATAAGCATAAAATAGAGTTAGAAGTTACTCTCTTCCGTCCATAGTAAGTGATATATTCACCTATTTATTTTTACTCAAAATAAGTATTATTTTACATTATCAAAAAATAATTAATTATATTTTTTTTTTAATTTACTTTTATTTACGTATTCTAATATATCAAGGTATGCAGTAAAAATTTTAATTAATGATAATTTAATCAAACACCTTTATTGTTAGTACTACTATTTTTCTTAAAATGTATGTCAAAAATTAAAAAGTCACTTATTATGAACCGCACTTAATTAAGGTTTGTGACAAATAATTGGATGAATTTCATACGTGAAAGTTAAAAATATATCAAAAATATGAAAGAATTTTTCTTGCTTATTTATATATCTCTTTGAATCGTTACAATGTAGTATTATCAAATTCTTTTATTTTAATGTTAGACGGTCTATTCTAAATGTTCAAGTTCTATAAATGTACTCACACGACCAAATAACTTAAGAAACAATTGGAGATAACTTTATTTTATAAACATCACCCAATAACTTTTAAAAAATGATACTAATAACATGTTATACTACAATAATAACGTGAGAATTCATTACATGTTAATAAATTTAAATCCTTTGTTTATTTGATGAGATAGAAAATCTTATCAAATTTTAACTTATCCTATAGAAAGAAATTAAGTGCCCATCAAAAAACAGTGTGTTATAAAATTACCCTATTATTTTAGGTTTAATAAATTCTCTATTACGAGGGACACTAGAATAAAATGAAAAAAATCATTTCCCTTAAATCATGTTTAAATGGTTTTGAGAAACAACTTAAGATCATAAGATAAATAAACTACAACCTAATATTTTCTTTGTCCAAACTTATATTACTTTTTTTTTTCATTTCAAATTGAACCAAAACATTTAACACAAAAATATTAATACATACAATTTCTTTAAAAATTTAATTTCATATAACTATTCATAATATATATTATAATGAAATTTTTCTTATTATACTTGAATCAACAATTTCAACTTAACGAATAAATCAAGAAGAAATAACCCAACTAGCTATCCACTTAATTTTTTAAATTAAAAATAAACAATAGACATATAACATATGTATAATTTATTTATAATTGATGTATAATGTTATACATTAACTAAAAAATCAACATTAAATCTTATCGACTATTTGTGTAATAATCCTAAAAAAATTATGTATAATCAATATGGCAGCTACACATAAAATTATGGCCGGAAAATTCTCCAGTCTATAGTTTGTTTGGCAAAATTTTTAAAATCTGCTTATTTTGAGAATTATTTTTTTTAAAAGTATTTTTGATGAGAATCGGTTGGTGTTTAGCTAATAAATCTGAAAAATACTTTTGAGCAGTAATTAGTATTTGACCAAGTATTTGAAAACTGCTTCTAAGTGTATCAAAAATGCTTCTCGGAAAAGTGTTTTTGGGAAGAAGCTACATTTTTCTGCTTCTCAAGAACTGCTTATGCTTCTCCTCAAAAACACGTTTTTCCTTCTAAAAGCTTCGACGAAACACCTCAATTTTTAGCCAGAAATATTTTTAGTAAAAAAAACACTTTTGGACCAAAAAAAATTGGTCAAGCAAGCTATTTAATTTGGATATGAGAACAGTATTATAGATTTTATCCTGAAGAAAAAAACAAATAAAAAATCTTAATGGTACACTTTCCAAGATAAAAATAAATAAATAAATATCAAGGTTATAGCAAAAGTACTTGCCCTAGTTTTAAATAGCATTAGTTATATAGTAGTGTTGAGTAGAGATGCTTTTGTTCTGTCTGTGAGTGTTTCATTATTATGATTTATGTGCGGAAAGGTCACTTATGTTTGCAGTGTTTGCAGAGACTCTGCAATATATATTGCAGTCTCTTCTTGAAAATTGTTTCTTACGTGTTATTATGGTTTTTACTGAAAGTAAAACTCGAGTGTAGTCCGTAATTTTACCCATATTAGATACTGTAAGTTTTTGTACTTTGATAAAGCAAACTGAAACTTTCACTTTAAGTTTCTATTAACAAACGAAATAGAGTTCTTGTACCATCAATGGCTCATCGGGGCTTAATTTTAAAATTAAATTTAAGAAGAGTTTATCTCATATTTAATTAGAAATATTATGATATAATTAGTTCATAAAGATTAAATTTAAGAAGAGTTTATCCCATATTTAATTAGGAGAAAATTATAATATAATTAATCTCAAAATTAATTATTCCAAAGTATAGTATTTTTCTCTCCATAGAAAAGTGAAATAACTAATCCAATAGTAATTAATCTAGGGATAAATCCTTTCAACCAAACAACCCCTTAGTAGGCTTTTAGTCATAAGTTTTGGAAAAAAACCTCTTTTTAACAAATATAGCTTAAAACCTCTGTTGAGTATTGAAGTTTTATGATTAACAAAATGTGATTAATTACTCAAGGAACCAGGCCCTTAATATTACTATTTAACTGTTGTGAAGAATCAGCTTCTCTTCTTAGAGAATCAACTCCTCGTGATTGATATTTGTACGTTTGTACAAGACACTGTAAACTATTATATTTTTAATTTCTTGGTTTTCCGCTTCATCTACCTCATCACACCCTTGATTTCGTCGTTCTGATCTTATCTAATCTCTGAATCACATTATAATTTTCAAAGCGTTGCTGCCAAATGAATGACAGGTATCTTCTAGTAGATGCCTTGCTTTAAATGCGCTCTCATATGCGGTTGTTGAAATCGGCACGTTTAACATGTCTCGAGCTATGGCCAAAAGAACATAAATTGATTTGAGTTGCTCTTCCACCAACCCAGCGATAGAAATTCCTTTGAGCATGGCTCTGCTAATTTTTGCAAGTAGAATTGGAGTTCATCAAATATTTCTGCTACTAATTTGTTAATGCTCTCCTAGTATAGACCAAATCAAATAATCTTCAACACCATCATTATCATCCAAAGCACCGGTCCTAGATGTTGCAACTGAACTTAAAGGAATATTTGCATCTATATCAGAAGAAGCATAACAATGTTAGAATAATAATTATATAAAGTTCTTAAATGTTTGTGTGCGTCAGAAATACAGGCGTGAATATCTGAAGTTTCAGTTGGTCCAATATTTATATAAGAATATAAAGCACTAACTAATTCGCCACAAGTGGCCATTTTGATAGAAGGGTTTTAAAATAGCACAATTTAGGTAAATAGGGGGAATTGGGTAGAAATATTTTTTAAACTTATCTAGCATAGATTCAACAACAGAAGTATATTCTTCTTTCTTCTTCAAATTAGGTAGTTAAAGAAAAATTTCAGCAATATGAACCATTTGCAACAGTAGGATAATAAGCTCCAGAAAACTCAAGTGTAGCCACATAAAATTTTTGTAAAATTTTTACAACATCTTCAATAACATACCAAGTTCTAGACGTTAACAAATGGCTAGGATCAGTACTGTCACGACCCCAAATCCTAACAGGCCGTGATGGCGCCTATCGTGGAACTAAGCTAGCCAACCATCACCTTACTACGCATTTACTCTTATTTTAACGGTTCACAATATAGCAAATAACAACAATCATAACAAAGAATTTAATTATATAAGTCTTACGCCCCCAAATAATGAACTAACAACTCTAAACAACCTCCCAGAACAGGAGTCAATAGTCATGAGCATCTAACGGAAAATAAAACTAAATATAATATATCTTAGAATCCAAAACTAGGACTAAGTAGGAGGGCAAGTGGAGAAGTTGTGGACGTTGGCAGCTACCTCGAATCTCGTGTACTGCTACTATCAACTGAACAACTATTGTTGCAATGTAGTACCTGGATCTGTGCACAGGGCACAGGGAGTAATGATGAGTATGCCAACTCAGTAGTAATGAAAAGAAATCATAGTCTGAGAATATAAAGCACACAAGACAGATACACAACTTCACAAAACCAGTAAACACCAAGTAACCATGTAGTATTCATCAAATATATAAGTTTGAAATCAGTTTCCAGAAATCCTTTGAAACAAGTGTAATATCAGTATATCTCAGTAAAATTCTCAGTAAAAGCCAGTTTGAAAACGAAGTAAATCATAGTTCGAAAACTTTAGTAAAATCATCATAAATCTGCCCCTCGTGCCAAATCATTTATTCTAACCATTGCTCATCAGGCATCCTGAACATCACTCGGTAACATTAGCCCATCATACATCCTCACAGTCACTTTGTAACGTTATCCCATCAGGCATCCTCACACTCACTCTGTAACATTAGCCCATCATGCATTAATCATCACTCAATCGGTACCGGCGCTCACTGGGGGTGTATACAGACTCCGGAGGGGCTCCTACAGCCCAAGCGCAATATATATCAAGCCGCCTCACGGCATAAATCACTCACAGCTTAGGCACGTAGCCTCACTCAGTCAGACACTCTCAATTTGCCCATCAGGCCATAAATGTACCTGGTTCTCGACCCAAAAATCGTGTTTCATTTTCCAGGGAATAGTATAAAAATACTCTGAGTGTCAAACAATTTATCAGGAAAAGACTGAGTGTGAAGTCATGAAAATCAATGAGGAAAATATAGTAACACAGCCCCCAAGAGGTAAACAAGTCGGCACTAAGCCCCAAACATGACTTACAGCCCAAATAATATCATAATAAAATAATACTAATTAGGCATAAGCTTCGAAATCGGTTTCGCAACACAATAGTCGCCTAAATAGGGAAGATATTTCCAAAGTTTCAATCTTTCCAGTTCAAACCCCGTGAAAGGGTGCATAGTTTGGGGTTTCATACCCTCATGACAGGATTTCAAGACATTACTTGCCTCCAAACTATCCCGGATGCTATTCCGCAATACGCTTGTTTCTCGTATCAACTTCCGAAGGCTCCAAATCTACCAAGTTCAGATTTTTATCATCAATATATGCATAAGGAACAATTTCCAATTAAAAATATCAAAATTAACCCAAAAATTCGAAACCGGTTAAAACCCGACCCCCACGTCTGCGTCCCGAAACTCAGAAATTTTTAGATAAAATTGTTCTTCATCCTCTCACGATTTCGTACATATAAAGAACACCAAAATCAGAGTCCGTTGACCCCTCAAATCGACGCCTAAAGGTCTCTTATTCTCAAGCCCCAAAATCTCATTGTTCTATTGTTTTTCATGAATTAAACGCTGAGATTATGGTCTATAATTGCCCGTAAATGAGTTTTAATGACTAGAACACTTACCTATATGAAGAACAAGAATTTTCCTCTTAAAAATCGCCCCCAAGAACTCTTTGCCGTACAACAATGGTGAAAAAGAGGGTTTAGGTCGCAGAAGGGTTATTTAAATATGCCTAGTGATTTTACTCTCTGCGATCGCAAACTTAGCCACGCAATCGCGGTTCGCAGCAGTCCAACCTCACGCGATCGCAACCCAATGCACGCGATTCCATTCCGACCCCGATAGCCTAATTTCCACTGCCGACCGGAAATCACCAAAACTAACTTTCGCCAATTCAAGCCTAATTCTACACCGGACATCACAAAATTATTCTGAACATCCTCCTAAGTCCCAAATCACCTAACAAAGCTATTCGAGCCATAAAATCCGCATTCCGAGGTCGTTTACCAATCAGTCAACTCTAAGTTGACTTTTCCCAACTTCAAGGCTATTTTTAAAGACTAAGTGGCTAAATTCTCATTATAATCACTTCAATTTCAAGCGTACTAACTCTAACACATCAATAACAGTATAATCAATCTATAACAAGGAAATAACAGCAATAAAAATAAAAATTCTACGGAACGACCGACTGAGTTGTTACAGGTACGAGGAGAATTAGCAACTTCAGTTATAGACATTCTATAATTATAACAACATCGTAAGAATAAATAAGTATAATTCCACTTAGTAACTATTTCTTTAGGCATGAATCTTAATTTTTTGTTGCTCTAAATATATCCATTATGTAAATTAAATTAATCTAAATAATAAAATAAGTGTACACCAAAGAAGAGAAAGAGATTGAACGAGTGTACAGGGATTCCGGATGGCACACTAAATTTGATATCAAAAATCAAACTTCAATTGATAGAACGATACTTGATAGTTGATACTCGATACCACACTTCACTTGAATACTTGATAATAATAATTTTGCAATGGCTAAACTAAATATTTGATGAAACTTGAAATAATAAGTAATTGAGAATTTAAGAACAATAATCAGTATTATCAAGAGAGAATTTAGAAATAGTTGGAGTAGTAAGGCCATCTCCAACCTTGCCCTATTTTTTGCACCAAATCTATATTTGGTGCAAATAATAGTGTTTTTTTGCTCCAACCCAACACTAAATCTTGCACCATTATAGAGTGTGAATAGTGTTGCACCAAATTTGGTGCAACACTATTCATCAACACCAAATTTGATTTAATATTATTTTATTCACTTTTATATTTTTTGACATTTAATTTATCATATATTGTGTATATGATTAATTTTTATATATAAGATCTTTATAATTTTAATTTTATATTCTATTTTTTTGATATATTAATTTTTGTATATATTATATTTATATAAAATTATAAGTTAATTTTATTATTATTATAATTGTATAATAATAATTATAACCATTATTTAAAAATGAAATATGCAAATGAAAGATATCTAATGTTGTTAAAATTGAAAAGTGAAAACTAAAATTTAAAAAAGAAAATTAACAATACATAAAATAAAAATACATTAACATTAAAAGTACATCAAAGGAGGATACATGAAAATTGTAATTACATTAACAACATAAAACATAAGTTTATAATGCGGCATGTTATTTCCAGGTGCACCAAAATTACTAAAATACTGAGAGTACGGGGTAGAAGATTGTTGTGCTTGTGGTTGTTGAAAGTGTTGAATTCTTTTATCGATTGTTCGTGAATGTACCAGCTCCTACGGTAGAAATGGCAGTAGATGAAGATCACCGATTTGAACAATTTTTAGCTAGACACAAAAATTAAGGATAAAAATACATTCGCACTTCGTAATGCATTAATCGAGCATATGGGAGAATATAGGCGAAGGTTGAATATTTATGTGGTGCTTAAATTAAATTTACTATGGTGTAATATTTATTTAATTATCTATTATCAATGATTTCACTTTTAGTTGATTTATCCTTTAAAATATTTTGTAATAAATGATTATATAAGTGGTGAATGTAAATTATATGTGATGAATGTGGAAAAAATAAAAAAAGAAAGAATTTGTTTGAAGGAATTCAAATAAAATTTAAATAGAAAATAAGAATAATATAATATAGAAGCGAGAGAAGAATATGAAAAGGAATACTCTTTTTTGGTATAAAATATAGTGTAATGGTTGGAACAAATTTGGTGTTGCACCATTTTGGTGTAAAATTTAGTGTGAAATTTTGTGTTAAGGTTGGAGATGGCCTCAGAAAGTGAATTGTGAGAAAAATGAAAAAGGAGGGTTATTTATAATTTTTAAAAGGTTAAAATTGTAATTTATCAAATAATAAGAGTGTGTGGGGGAGGGAGGGCTATTTTCTTAAAGGGTAGACGGAATGGTCATTTCTGCAAAATAGGGCCGTTGGCCAACGGTCTTTTTGAATTTGACCGTTGGCAACGGTCCAGAAATTTTTAAAAAAAAATTGTAACAGAAATCGGGTAGGATTGGGCTGTAGTCAAAAACTCGTTAACGGGTATACCGGGCTAAGCCGGTTCCGGTGCACCGTTATTCAAAAAAAATTCGTCTAAAACCCACTCCTCGCCCAAGCCGTCCCAGCCCGCCCCCAAAGCTACAAAATCGGGTTGAACCGAGTCGAACCGGGTTATAAACGGGCAAGCCCGACGCGATTAACATGTATAGGTAATATACTTGGAAAAAAGAGGTGAAGAGAAAAGGAAGAGTAAGTTGATACACATTTCTTTTATAAGCACAAATTTGTACTTCGAATTTGTATCGTGTAAGGTCTATTTATTAGATTTGTAATACTATTTTTTTTTTTGCTTCGATTATCTTTTTTTATGACTATGATTGCTGTTATATTGTATTTCCTTATCCTATTTTCCGTGAATACGCATTTCTTGAAATGAGAGCTTATTGAAAACAACCTCTCTATCTTCTCAAGATGAGAGTAAGGCATACTTATTCACTACCTTTCTCATATCCCACTTATGAGACTGTATTGAGTATATTGTTTTTTTATCGTGTAAGGTCCATTAGATGAGTAAACACTTTCTAATAATTTTTTTTAAATTCTCAAACAACGAGTTTGAAACCTCTAATCAAGGACCCGTTTGGACATAAATTTTCAAATATTTTTCAAATTTTTTTTGGTGAAGTTTAACGTGAAATTGAAAAGGTGTTTGGACATGAATTGTGAATAAAGTTCTGACATGTTAAAACGTCATTTTTTATCCTGCAGATAAAAAGTACCAAAAAGGGGCTAATTTGAATGCCCGTATGAATTACTAAGAAATTGGTTCTTTACCGTGTTCCTTAAGCGAAAAGTAAACATGCAATAAAATGAACTAACTGAATTTTACGTGAACCCCCTCCTCCCCGGGCTCAAAAGGTGCAAAAACCACGACCTACCAAGTAGGATTTTCAGGTCCAATTTCACTAGAACAATGAGCCGAAATGTATCAATTACAATGATGTAATTATCTCCTACTACTTTAATGTGATTGACAAGTAACTCTAACTTGTAAAACCAAACACTCATTCCAACTCATTAATTATTTATAACACTTGATTACAATTCAATTTCCTAAAACACGTTTACTACACTAATTCGGGAAGAGTATAAGACAAGTACTCAACATAAATGCTTCACTTTATGACTCTATTGTTGATATGCGAAAAAGATAGTTCAGAAGTCCAAACTCAATCCTATTTAAATAGGATTTGAAATTTAGTTCTATTCATAGCCAGCTTCCTTTTTTGATAGACATATCCAAAGAGATTTCCAAAGATTCCACAAGCTTTGAGATATTTGTCTCTACGGACTTATCCATATGACCTTTATCATTTACAAATTATTACCTTATGGGAATATCTATTAGTTTACGTTACGTAAAATATATTCCCTAATATTAAATAGTTTTGATTCTTGGATATAACTCCTTTCCTCTGATGTTTTCTATGTAATATATAAACAGTCGGCTAACTCTTAGTGCAATTGTAAGTATTCAACGTTACGAGAATTCAGTAAGTTCACTAATTTTACGCTGATCATTAATTTACCATATTTTTTTAATTCAATATTGTGACCAAAAAATTTAGTTTACGTGGAATTGAATTGAGATTATGCCTTCACTGGCAATTGAATCAGCTCAATTTCATTTTTTTTTATTTATCCAATTCTATATTCGTTATTTGATAATTAAAGTTGAAGAGGTCTTATTCATCCCATCACATTCTTAAGTGATACTGGCCTACTGGAGTTTGTAAAGTTTAAACGAGTTCATTCTAAGGCTTAAACTAAAATAGGTAACCTAGTAAAACAATAAAAGAGGCGGATTCGACCCTAGCCACGAGCCCTAAACAATTATGGCTATTTTGTAATGTTTTTCAAATTTTCGAAAAATTCTAAAATTCATATTCAAGTAAAAATTTGAAATTTTAAGGTCAAACACTGATTCTAAAAAAAAAAAATTAAAAAAAAAAAAATTCTTATGTTCAAATGGGCTCTAAAACGAGCTACTAGAGTCTAATGTTTGCTTGATTATAAATATAACATTTGCCGACGTCTTAACAAGGGTTGTTGTGGAGTAGGAAGTACTTCTTCATCCTTAACCAGAGGTCTCGGGTTCGAGTCACTGGGTATGAAGTCGCGTTTGTTAGGGAACACTTTACTCTCCAATGTAGGACTTTCCGGAACGAATTCAGATTTAGTCAAACCTCAATATGAGTATCGAACACCTAATAGAAAAGAAAAGAAAAGAAAAAAATATGTATTGAAATTACGTACTCAGTAAAATGAATTAACATAAATTGAGATGGAAGGAGTATTAGTTATTAGACAATTTACATCAGTAATGCAATATTTTTATACTGTATTGAAAGATAGGAATAATAATTTATTATACAAAATTCTATCAATGTATTTTTGTTTATTTTAGCAGTTAAATACTCATTCATGGAATTGAAATTTGTAAGTAGTAGCTGAGTAGTACTAGTAGGTCTTGGGAAGGTGTGTAGGTGTTCTTAAATAGTGTGTTAAAAAGTAAAATTATAATATAGGGAATAGTGACTAATATGATGGTGATGTGATTGAAAAGCTTATGACCTGTGGAATGAGAATTTCCTTTTAGTTTAATTCTAGAATAAATTCCTTTTAGGTGTTCTAAATGTATTTTTAATCAAAAAAAATTTAAAAAAGTATTTTATAGAAAAATTATATTTGTTTTTTCTAATTCTTCTCCAAAATTACTTTTGCCTCTACTCAAAAATATTTTTTTTCTAAAAACTTGATCAAATACTTCACTTTAAAAATAAATACTTTTTTTAAAGTATTTTTGACTTTGTTAAAATTTGGCCAAACATACTATAATATGGATTTACATCGCTTAAGATTAAGGGGAAAGCGCTTTTAAACGAGATGTTTTAAATTTTCAAATAAAATTAAGATATCTGGTTGACAGTGGAGACATTTTCGCCTAGTGCCATATTCCTATCGAGGATTCGACCAATACGGCGTGAAGATCAAATCCCTTTCTGAATTTGAAAATAAAATAACTTAAATTTGCAATTATACTATTAATGATTTTTTTTTATAAATATACAAGTACTGTAGACTCCTTTTTAATTTGTTTAAATCACAAATTTTAAAAAAAATTAATTTTTCTTAAACTTTGTACCAATCGAATAGATTCACGTAAAATAAATAAAAAAAAAAAAATTGATTAAGGATGGTTGCAACAAAATGTGTGTGAGCCATGTAAGTGTGGGAGTTGGAGAATTAAATAAAGGATAGGAAGGCAATAAATGAAAGGCTTTGCATGGAAGAAAGCCATCTGCAATGTACGGGCCCGCCTTATTTGCTGCAAATAAACTGACGAATTTGATACGGCCCTATTTCTGGATTCTGAATCTTTTCATTACTTTGGCTTTATCTTGTCTTTACTCCTATACCTATTCCACTGCAACTGCAAGAAGATAACATCACTTGACCTCTTCAATTTTTTTTCCTACCTTTGCCTTACCCTTTTTTTTTTTTTTAGTGTGTGTGAGAATTGGATGGTGCAATTATTTTGAGAAAAGTTACTCGTTATTCAAAACATACAATATTAAGTGGGAGTTTGGCCATAAAAATTGTAAAATTTCAAAAAAAAAAAGTGAAATTTTTTTTCAAGTGAAAATAGTATTTGCAAATTAGAGTTTGTTTGGACATGAATATTATTTTTGGTTGTTTTTGAAGTTTTGTGTGATTTAAGTGAAAATTAGAAATTTTTATAGCCAAAAATTGATTTTGAAAAAAAATAATTTTCTTATGTCCAAACGGGCTCTAAAAAAGAATGTTAAGGGGTCGTTTGATAGGGTGTATAAGAATAATGTTGAATAAGGTGTATTAGTAACGCATGAATTAGTATTGCATGAGTTAGTAATGCAAGCATTAGTTATGCAGAGATCATTTTATCCATTGTTTGGTGTGATGTATTAAAAATTAAAATCTATTGCATAGTCTTTAAGAAAATTATTTGTTTACTAAAATGTCCTCCATATTATTTAGCTTTGAGGGGCTTTAAGGATAATCTTGCCCTTTACCGTGCTAATGCATGGATTAATAGCCTTTGGTGTTCCTAATGTCATGGTTTGTTATGATTAACTATACATAGGATCAATGGCGGAGCTAGAATTTTCGTTAATGGGGGTCAAAATATATCTTAAAGTAAACATACCAGGAATTTAAGGGGAATATATATATATATATTATTTCTTTACCTAGTTACACAATGTATTTTTCCCACAAAAGGATGTCAATTGACACCCCTTCCTATAAGGTGGCTCCGCAATTGCGCACGATAATACCAAATAGGATGTATAACTAAGACCATCTCCAACCCAACACTATTTTGGTGTAAGATTTGGCTAGCGTTTGGCCATAGATTCCCAAATTTGTTTTGAAAAATCTGTTTTGGGTAAAGTTTAGTTTCAACATGAAAATGTGTTTGGACATATGTTTTCAAACATATTTCCCAAATTTATTTTGGAAAAACATTTGTATTATGAGGGATTTGGCCCAAAACCAGTCACTGGTTTTGGGATTTGGGATTGGAGATTTGGTATTTTGCCAAAATATATGCAAAATTTATGGCCAAACATGTGTTTGCCAAATAAAATTCAAGTTTATTTTGGCAAAATCTATGGCCAAATGTTTTGGTGCTCCAACCCAACACCATTTCTTACACCGTTTTGGCATGTGAATAGCGTAATTCTTCAACATCATTACTATTCATCAATATTTTATTATTATCTTTTATATATAACATTTTTAATTCAACATATTATAAATTTTTGCAATTACTTATAATTTTTTTTATGTAATATCTTTATAACTTTAATTTTGGTGTATAATTTTTGTTTATTTTTTATTTTTAGTATAAAAACATGTAACCATCAAAAAAATTAAAAAGTGCAAATCTGAAGTATAATATGTTATTAATAAATAACACAATGTTCATTAAATAAGATAAAAACAAATATCTAATATAGTAGCGACAAACATAGAAAATTGAAAATACACGAAATAATATAGTGAGACAAAGATGCTCATTTTGTGCTTCGTAATGCATTAATAGAGCATTTATGGGAGCAACATATTAATCATGTAAGTTGAATATTTATGTAAAAATTAAACTAAGTTTTACCATAATCTAATATTTATTTAATTATATCTTATCAATGATTTCATTTTTATTTAAATTATCCATTAATATGTATAATGTATAATATTTGCTTATAATTTATATTATTTAAAAATATTATGATATAAAATAATGTTATATTAAATGGTTATATTAGAAAGAAATATGAATTATATGGGGTGAATATGTAAAAAAAGAAAGTTTCTTTTTGATGAAATGAAAAATAAATTAAATAAATAATATAATATACAAGAGAGAGAGAGAAGAATATAAAAGGAATATTTCTTTTTTGTGTAAAAAATAATGTATTGAGTATGAGTTAATTTGCACCATTTTGGTGTAAAAAAATGATGCAACGGTTGGAGATGCCCTAATGCTTGTATTAGTTATAATTGAAAAATTGTACCAAACAAGATTTACTAATACACAAAGCTAATATATGCATTATTTTCTCTAATGCACTCCACCAAAGGACCTCTAAATGCATGAACCAACTCGCATTCACAAGGGTCAATGGAAGAACAACATCCTAAGAGTATGATGTAGACAGTCTACCTTGATACAAACATTTTTAGCTAATTCTATGACTTGAACTCATGACTTAAAGGTGTTATATAGACAATTTATCCTAATCAACCATTAGTGATCACTTTCGCAGCTTAAATAGTTGACCTATAAATCATACAGAACTAACTTTACTGTTGCTCCAATACTCCAAAAACACAAACACGATCAGTAAATATGACATTGGACTCGTGGGTACACTGGAATGAATCTTATTTTTGGCTTTTTTATTGCTCTGCTTAAATAAATTCCACAAAAACAAGTTCGATGTCTTTATCCTAGCGTTCTATATTCTTGATTACATCAAAAATCACATATTCAATAAGTGATTTATGGCTCTGACGAATTCAGTTTACATTCTCTTGCAAATTATGGGATGGTTAGTAGTAAGGGTGAGGGATTTTGGTAAAGGATAAGAGTAATAGTAGCGTACTAGAAAAAATATCTTTAGTACCGGTCCTGTTGGTACCTGGGATCATTTGATATGAAGTATAAGCAGGTATAAGAGTGGTATAAAAATTTAATACCACATTAATACTCTGTTTGGTTAGCAAACTAGGTATAAGTTATCTTAGTGTTAATTTTAACACTGAGATAACTTATACCTTATAGAAGGTGGGGTAGTTAACACCGGTATAATTTATACCTTCTTCTTAGAAATTATGCAATTGTCATTCTTAATACAACATACCAAACAATGAATAAACAACAATCCTAGCATAACTAATGCTAGCATAACTTATCCCAATATAACTTATACCGGCATAACTTATACGGATATAAATCGTATTCCAACCAAACGACCCCTTAAGGGTTTAGTTGAAAGCATATTTTCGAGAGAAGCTTAAGGTTAAGCAGGTTTACTCATTAAGGGTGTGTTTGGTATAAAGGATTTTCAATTTTTCCATATTTGGTTGGCTTAAATGTTTTGAAAAATATTTTCCGTATGAACTCATTTTCATCTAATTGTAGGAAAATGTTTTCCTTATCAAGAGAAGGAAAAATATTTTTTAAAACTCGTTCTCAACCTTCCCCACCATCATCAACTCACTCCACACCCACCCACCTAACCCCACACCCACCCACCTAACCCCACTTCACGCTAGTCGCTTACCCATCCCACCCCCTCTGTCCAAAAGATTTTTTTTTCCGTCACCACCTACTCTACTACCCCACCATGCCAAACCCCACCCCTGCACAATTTTATTTTATTTTAACTTTTTTTTTTGTAATATTCAAATTTCTGTTTTTTTTCATTTTTTTGCACCACCCACCCCTCCCGCACAAATTTCTTTTTTTATTTTTACTTTTTTATTTGTAATTTCAAATTTCTGTTTTTTCATTTTTTTTGCATACCTGGGCGCCCCTACCAACCCCCCCCCCCCCACACACACACAATTTTTTATTTTTTTTTATAATTTTTAGTTTTAGTTTTTTTTCATCTTTTGGCTTACACGTTCAAAATTTTACAAGTTCCAAAGTTATGATTCGGAGATTTATGTGTTTGGAAGTTTACGATTTTAGAAACTATTAAGTTTACGGGCTCGAAATTTCGCGGTTTCGAAAGTTTAGCGGTTCGGAAGTTTATGAAGGTTGTGGGTTCGGAAGGTTGTTGGTTCGAAAGTTTATGACTTTATGTTTATTGTATCTAAATTATTTATGAATGCTCTTGAGAAGTTATTTTCCTTAATTTGCGTGCCAAACACCGGAAATATTTATTTGAAAAATATTTTCCACGAAAAATATTTTCCATTATACCAAACACACTCTAAGTCTCAATTTATGTACATTTATTTAATTTTGGTGGAATAACTTCTGGCCAATTAAACTTGCACCGAATTTTTAAGTCGATACATGAACTTTCGATTTTATATCTCAACTCAACTGATTTACTTATAAGTGAACACCTCTGACCGTTGACTATGCTTATGTGATAGTAGCACACTTGAAGTGGTCAAAGTGCGTGTTAATCACGCAGAAAAAGAGCCTCACTCGAACAATCCCCTATGTTATCTTCTTCCTTACACCCCCCCCCCCCTCCCATTTCTTTTTATTGCAACTTTGAACAATCCTTTGGTCTGTCTTTATTTCTCCATAAACTAATCATTTTGGTTAGTTTATCTCATTTTTTCAGTTGACGACAAAGGTATGGCGGTGACAGTGTTTTCAGCGATCTTCTTTTTAGGGGTGGAAAGTAATAGGTTCTCAAGGAGGTCTAATAGTTTTGATTTTGACGAATGTCGCCGAGATGCCATTTTTTTGGTGAAAATCTTGTCAGAATAGTTTTGATATTTTTTGAGAAGATCTGATGACTTGTTCGGACTAATTTCTAGACTGAAGTTTAGTTAAGATATGTATTAGGATATGAATTGATCATATTTGAATTTTTACTATTGAAAATAGTGGCTGGGCAAGGGAAGATTTTGGTGGAGCTATGGTGGAGAAGAAAAGAAATAGAACAAAAATAAAAAATTCGGTAAATTGGTTTTAAAAAGGATGAAATCCAGATATTATAAATATCAAACAATAAATGGTCTTAGTATCTGACGTGGTATTCATGTCAGGCAACTGAGATACACACTCTGAGGGAGGGGTTTATTATAAATATTTTTATCGAGTTAGGGTGCTAAAATGAGAAAATCGGAAGTTCATGTATCGGCTTTAAAATGGACGATTTGCAGCCATACCCTACATAGAAGCCACCTTTTAACCTATACCCTATTTTTAAAAATTATTGATTTGGTAGCCAGCTGACAAAAAATCCGCATTAATATGATCATTCTACCCCTGACATAACATATAAAAATCACGCACCTCAGTCGCTTCTCATAATCACGCACAAAACACTCAGTCTCTTCTCATATTTGAATTACGCACAAAACACTTCACCGATCCTCCTTCATCACTCCGTCTCTTCTCAGATCTCCTTTCCCAAACCAGAAATTTGAACCATACTCAAATTCAAAAATTCAAATTGTAAGTTTTCGAATTTGACTGATGTTCATATACCTGAGATGCTGCAGTTTTAGACTGCATAACATGCTGTAGTTTTTGCTAAAGTTTTGGTTTATTTAGAAAAAAATTAGGGTGAATTTTTTGCTTTATTTGCTAAACAATTTGTTTTTTTGGCTAAACTTCAGCACTAATAATATGCTTAAGTTACGTACTGTGTTCTATAGTTTTTTGATGAGTTTTTTCAAAAACGTTTTCTTTAATTAAGGTATTTTTTGATTTTATAGAAAAATAATATTAAAAAAGGGCAGAAAAACATTCAAAGCATCTTATGCTGAAGTTTTTTAGTTCATTTTCTAATACTTCAGCACTGAATGTGCTGAAGTTTTTCTCCTGGATACAATAAGCTGAAGTTCTTTAGTTCATTTTCTAATACTTCAGCACTGAATGTGCTGAAGTTTTTCTCCTGGATACAATAAGCTGAAGTTCTTTAGTTCATTTTCTAATACTTCAGCACTGAACGTGCTGAAGTTTTTCTCCTGGATACAATAAGCTGAAGTTTTTTAGTTCATTTTCTAATACTTCAGCACTGAACGAGCTGAAGTTTTTCTCCTGGATACAATAGATTTGTCATAAAAAACCTCAGTAAAAATAAGCTGAACTTTTGTAGTTCATTTTCTAAAACTTTAGCACTGAACGTGCTGAAAGTTTTCTCCTGGATACAATAGATTTGTCATGAAAAACCTCAGTAAAAATAAGCTGAAGTTTTTTAGTTCATTTTCTAATACTTCAGCACTGAACGTGCTGAAGTTTTTCTCCTGGATACAATAGATTTGTCAAGAAAAACCTCAGCACAAATATACTGAAGTTTTTTAGTTTATTTTCTAATAATTCAGCACTGAATGTGCTGAAGTTTTTCTGATGGATACAATTGATTTGTCATGAAAAACCTCAGCACAAATATACTGAAGTTTTTAGTTTATTTTCTAATACTTCAGCACTGAATGTGCTGGAGTTTTTCTCCTGTGCTATGTAATTTTCTCGTGCATGCTCAAGTTAAATATCTTTTGTGCTTAACTTTTGTTCTACGTTAATCAGCTTTTTCATGAGCTTTTGTTCTATTGTTCATTTTCTCAAACTTCAGCTTTTTTTCATAATTAAATTCTTATGCTAATACTTGACACTAAACATGATTCTCTAGGATGAGTTCAGTTTGCGTTGTACTTAATTTCAATGGGAGGTGGACAACTAACTTCAAATACTTGGATCATGATACAAAGCTTGTTCTTATTAATAAACAAGTATCATTCAATTCTTTCCTGAAAAAAATTAGTGAAGTTACAAATATTGATTCAAGCGGATATTCCGTAAAGATATGGTTTGATATCAAACTAAATACAAGCAAAGGTATGCTTGTAACTTCAAATGAAAAACTCAGCACTTGTATACATTTGCTCACAACTGATTCAGTCTACAAGAATTGTCATTTTGTCGTCGAAAAAATACAACGTTCTGCAACATTCAACCAATCTCTTGACAGTATGGCAGCTTCAGAACAATTTAGTGATTATCAACATGATCTAGGGCAGCCAATAGTGGTAGTAGACAACGAGCAACAACTTTCTAACATTAGATCTGCTTCAGAATATAGAATGCTACAACAATCACCCTCTCCTCCAATAAATTCATACAAGTTTATGAATGAGCAAGAAGAAGAAGGGCAGCTAATAATGCAAATTGACAACCAACACCCAATCCAACAAAATTTTTTGCTACCTTCTGCAATGATAAGCAACAACGAAGATGAATAAAATATGGAATTAATACCAGTAACATCAGATACAATTGATGAAATTGCTGAAACCTCTAAGAAATCAAGAAAAAGAGTGAGGGAAAAGCTGAAAGAATCTCCACCATGTAAAATACTTAGGCATGATGCATTACCTGAGGAAGTAAGAGTAGGATCAATTTTTGAGAACAAGGAAAATATGACTAAATTTTCTACAACTTGGAGATAACCCAAAAGGTTGAATTCACAATTGTTAGATCATGTTCAAAGAGATATGAGCTGAAATGCATTGAGGAGCAATGTCGTTGGATTGTGCGTGCTACCAGAATAAAAAATTTCACATTTTTCAGGGTGATAAAATATCATAACAACCATGAATGCTCAGTTGATGCAAGAAAATCAGATCAGAAGCATGCTACATAAAATTTTATAAGTGAACAAATTTTAGAACGTGTTCGAGATAAAAAGATAGAGGTTACACCAGCCTTTGTAGAAAATGAAATGAAAAAGAAATTTGGAATTGACATTGGATATTACAAGGCATGGCGTGCTATTCAAAAAGCTATTGCTTGCATAAGGGGAACACCGGAAGAGAACTACTAGATTCTTCCTTCATACCCACACATGATGGTGCATAGAAACTCAGGAACGTACACAAGCATAAAAAGATATGAGCAGAATCGGTAAGCAAAATAAATACCAACCATCAGCCTGAAGTTAAACTTCACACCTTATGATTTGTTTTTTTGTGTTTTACTGTACATGTTTTGTTACATGTTCTTTGCTCCAGCAGCATCAATAGCTGGTTGGTCCTACTGTAGACCTGTTATTGCAGTAGATGCAACGTTTTTAAAGTCAATATATCGTGGCGTTATATTTGTTGCTGTATTAAATGATGCAAACAATCAAATATTTCCTCTATCTTTTGGTGTAGCAGAATCAGAAAACAATGAGGCATACATTTGGTTCTTCGGATAAAAGAGAAAAGCAATTCAAGTCCGTCATGAACTGGTTTTCTTGTCAGATAGAAACCAGTCGATTGCAAATGAGATTAGAAAAGTTTATCCTGAAGCTCACCATGGTATCTGCTTCTATCACTTTGAGAAAAATTTAAAACAAAGACGTTCAAAATCCACGGTAATAAATCTTTTTCCAAGTGATGCAAGGTCATACAAACGTGAAGATTTTAATAAGTTAATGTCCCAACTCAAAAGTGTTGAC